>CACKRE030000346.1:5592-19484 GCA_902602495.3 Ectocarpus sp. CCAP 1310/34 | reverse complement strand
CGTTGCGGGTGTGCTTTCTTCCGTATTTTCCGAGCGGCGAGTTTCCTCGCATCAATCCATCTCTGCAGAGCTCGGTTCTTGCCTGTGGTGCTTTGACGAGGAGGGTGCAGCACTCCCTCCCCGCGGTATGAAGGGCGCTGATTGGCGGAGGTGGACGCTCCCGCGGCCCTCGCGAAACAAGGTTCGGGAAAGGAAGGCGTGCCCAATCTATACGCCCTCATGATTCATTCGGAGAAAGAGCGAGGCGCACCCAAAGCAGCTCACCACCGGCAGAGAGAGGAGAGCCGCTGCAAAACAGAACATTCCTGTCACATCGTCCGATTGGTGAGGTATTCGTGCTTCCAAACGGCCGTGAGCATCCGTCTCTGTAAGCTGGCATTTTCTGTAGGCAAACCTGGCTTGCTGCGACGACACAGACGCTGTGGCGAAGTACACTACACAGGTGGCCAGTGGGCACGGTTGTACGGGGGCGTTGTGTAACCTCCGGCCAACCAGGGGTTATCACATGAGATAACGTGGGGGGGTTACAGGCCGAGCGGGCATAACGTACCGGGTTATGAAAGCGGTCATGCGCGGATTGGTGTGAATGAAGGAGGAGAAACGAAAAATATACTCTGTGTGAGCCTTCCCCTCCCTGCTACATTGTGCTCCACCCTTGCCTGTAGACTATTGTATTCACGCAATACATCGGCAGATAACTCTGCTCACTATAAGATGACCGGAGAAGTAGACTAAACATCATGCGGAGTGGATCGAACCAGCAACTTGTGCCTACGAAATCTGTCGGATGACCGCTACACTTCCCCTTCTTCCCCTCGCTGCCTCGGGTAGGTTTTGCGTAGGCATGACCCATAGCGAGGGGGGGGGTCTTTCTAACGAGCAGGGCTAGACTCACCCTCAAGGGACCGATACCTTCTTGCTGCGGCGCACCCGCCGCGAGGCGTGCGTTGTGGTTGAGTTGGGTCCGCACTGGTGCGTCAGGTACAAAGGTGCAGATGCGCGAGCCTCCAGGCCGTCGGTGTATAGGCAGCAATGCCCATCTCATATTTGTGTGCGGAGGCAGACGTCATCAGATTGGTGGACGGGCACTATGTACACGGCCCTAGGTTTGCTAGAGGGAGCTGTACTGTCTCAGTAACCTGGTTTTGCCATCAAACGAGGAGGGGACAGGTGGTGACGAGCTGATTGGGCTGGTTGACCCTTCGGCGCGAAAATTTTCAGACCAACAACCCTACGTGCAACCATGGAGAAAGCGAGGAACCGACTGGGAAGGACAACAACGAGAGCGTGTACGAAGCGGAGCGGGTCGAGTTTGGTCGTGCTAGGACTGGCCACAGCGGCACCGGAGCAGCGGCACCGGAGCAGCGGCACCGGAGCAACGGAACCGGAGCATGCGGACGACATCGAACCGTGGCGCACAAGCAGAAGTCTCTTGTGTTGTCAATTGTTTCCGATTTTTTCCTGAATATACCTACGGTGTGTTGGGTGTGTGTGATGACGTCACTGGTTTTGTAGAGAGACGCGGCAGAGATGGCGCGGATAACCCGGGTGCCTTGATTGTCTACCTGCATCGTGGAAGACCCCCTCAATGTGGAACGATTCCTAGTCAGTGTCGATTTTTACACTGCTGTGCCTTACACAGATGATCTGTGGATAGATTCGGGTGATTGTCAATTAATTGCAATGATGGCTTTGGTTGGGTGTTCTTCTTTGAATGTGCACGGAGTCATTCTGACAGCACTTCAGACAGCAGCTGCATGCCCCGAACTTGTGTACCGTACACCATGGTGTTATTATTGTGCAGACAGCACTTCAGACAGCAGTACGCTGTCTAGTCGACATTCATTTTGGTTAAATGCGGGACAAGGGGGTGATTGATGCTGCTGCTGTAGCGAATTGTAGTGTGTGAGCGTGTAGTTCAGTTGTGAGCACCCAAATCAAACGTGCTGCAGGGATTGTAGGTGTACCTCCTCTGGCTTGTGTACCCTTTTCTTGCTAACAGTGTGTGTGTTCCTTAGATCATCTGATGGCTCTAGCACTTTTGTGACCACGGACCGAGTCTTTGCTAGATTTTGGGATTAGCAACTGGCACGAACGAGTTTAATGTGAAGAAAAACAACAACAACAACAACAACAACAACAACAACAACGCTACATGTTGAAACATATCTACTCTACTCGCAAATTCCATGAATGAATCTAGATATATATATATATATATATAGTCTAAGCCAGACTGGGACGAGGCGGCGAAGGTGGAGGGGGGGGGTACCGTGGCACGCGGGGGTGCTACAGGGAGCTGAGAGGTTTATGGCCTCCAGGCACAACGGCGAGGAGAAGGCCAGCCGACAACGAGCCATCAAACGAGGAGACAGCGGGCCCAAAAATAGTCTAGATACGGCACCAATCAACGGGGCGGGAGGGGGGCGGGAGGAAACGGCGCGGGAAGAAAGCAAGCGAGAAGAGACCGACCGCGTGACGTGACATGTTGCGGTTGAATTCAGCGACTAGTTTTTCTGTTGCCCTCTCCCCCGTTTGCTGTCGCGTTCAGACTGTCTCTACGGATATCCCTGTTTCTGTGCGAGTTTGTTTATTATGTCCTCGTCTGTCTTTGGCTTATTTCGTTTTTTTTTTTTTTTTTACTGGCACGCACTGCTGACCCTTGGGGTCCTTCCGGAAGGCTACCCCCCAGGCTGGTGGTGCGCACGTTCCATTATTTATTTATTTTTTGTTTCTGATTCTTTTGTTTTGTTGTATTTTATCGCTCTGCTAACCCTTGGGGTCCAAATTTTTTTGGGATACCTTTTCTAGGTACGTTAGCCTGTGACCACGGAAATTGACCGAGTCAAGTGCTGGATTAGTACGGAGAGATTGAGACAGAAGGAGGTACTGGATAGAGAGACCGGGATGGTTTTTTATGTGAAGACAACAACAACAACAACATTGTGGGGACGGAAACAATGGTGGCAACACCACCCACGCGGCCGATAAGAGCACAATAATAATACTCTGCGGTCCCCCCCACGCAAAAAGCAGAAACTCCGAATAATGTCTTCCATTACCAATCGTTCAATGGCAAGTTTTTGGTCAGCTAAGTTGTTATGTTCCACACAGCAGCAACAACATATATACGAAGTATAGAATTATTTAATGCTGAGCGCGCAATAATTTTTTCAGCAGATATTATATTATTAATTTTATGTAATAATACTATATTCGACCACTCACTGTTGTTATATATTTTTAAGGAGACGTACGTACGTACGTACGTATGTGTTGTGGTATTGACTTTTTTTACGAGAGAGGCAGCGTATGTATGTATATATAGTATATCATCGCCTACTCTCTCTCTTTTTCTCAGTCTTTGCTTTGCCCCCCAATCGTTGCCGTGCGTGTTTCTACGCAACAATATATATATATCAAATAGAAGAGTAGGCCCATGTCTATGTTGCTTCCGGCACTACATCATGATCAGAAGATAAATATGACGCTCGGACTTAAGAACTTGGCAGTTAGAAATGTGGCCTCGAAAAAAATCAAAATCAAAGAAATTGACTACATTATAATAACAACAACGTGCGTGCGTGCTCAGGCCCGACGTGGTATTCAGAACAAGAACGAACCCACCTTTCTTTGTGGTGTAAGAACAGAGCCCTCAAAACGCGACAGCTGCAAGATATAATAAGCACTCACGAAGGGGTGAGGGGCTACTCGCGGGGTGACCGGTGGGCAGTTAGTTGCAGATCAGCGGCGAGGAGGAGGTTGCTTTGAAAATAGTGCTGGTGGTGCGGAGATGGGGGGGGTGTAGTGTTTTTATTTTTGCGCGTCTAACGGTAGTCAACTATAAAATCGGGCTTACAAATGCCGGCACTCTTGAATGAAGCTTTTTTTAATTGTTGCCGCGAATGTCTGTTAAATCGGTGTGTCGTGTACTCTGTGGACACCGGCTGGTACGTAGTTTTCGCGGCAAGGCATGGACATTCTCGGGCTTGGACAACCTCGCCTGCAACCAAGCACAGATACAAATGACCCTTAACTGGGTTTGGGTCGGCGTTTCCGAACCCTGCCTGACCTTGGAGGTTGGCAATGGTGCGCCTGACCGGGTTACGCAGGTTGCACAACGCCTAGGGGTTACAGGTCACTTCAACCCCCGCGTAACCGTGCCCACCGGCCACCCGTATATACTGTAACCTCCTCAAGGCAGGTGGGTGGTGTGCGGTTCTCCATCGTGTTGTTATTTGTGCGGTGCCCCCGATATGTTTTTTCCAACAACGGAACCCAAGTCGTTTGTAGACTTGGAACTGGTCGCCATTTCCCAAACGATGTCCAGGCAGAATTGGGATCTAGGAAGCGTCTACAACCCGGAGAGAAGAAGTTCGAACTGAAGAAATGAAATAGACTTTTGGCCCGAGCAGAACAAGCTAAGCTTCGAAGTTGCAACCTGACCAATGGACCAGTGATGGCACATTTCCCTACATCCATGTGCGTCCGTCACGTCGCAGTGTCTTGGACTTCCATTTTAGCCTGTGGTTCTACCTGTAATGCGTTATCGCTCCCATCGCCTCCGCACGGCCGGCTACAGCAGAGATTATGCAAATGCTAGTCTAATAGGTGCAGCAAAAAGCATCGCCGTCATCCCAATCTGATATCTGCCCGCACCAATGTGAGAGGACTAAGCCCCCGATAACGCGTGATCACCGCTGCTGACGACAACGCACCAGGGCAACAGGCGCCAGCTGGGTGTGACAGACCATTGTGGGGTGCCACTCTTCTCCTAGACTTGTTACCCGCCCCTGATTTGTTTGCACCTATCTGCGACCACCGACTCGCCACGTGCATTCGAAGTCTGACGCAAACTTGAACAAATATTTTCTGGCCTCTGCTAGACGATGATGGCATTTTGGTTTGATGGGTTCGGAGGTGTATTTGGATGTCGGCGAACCTCATGAACGCATCACAATCAACCTATTTTTGTCAATTTTCCCAGCAGACGACTTCGCCTTAAGAACCGGACTTTTACACTCGCCGCACAAAAACTCTCCGAATCAAGAAATCCTTTCACCACTGCCAACCCTCGATGTTGCGCAATCTCACCTGCGCGTCAGGTGCCACGCCGCCACGCAACGCCCCTTGTGCTTGGCGTGACTCAGTCATATGCCTGAGCACACGAAGATTATATGAGCTTTTCCTTTTCGTTCCTCTGCCCCCGTGAGTCGTCAATTAGATGTCTGTTTTCCCTTGCTCTCGAACGGCTAGAGCACGACTTTGAGAAAATACCAACACGTATTTGAATACCGTTCTTCCTACGACCCCTCTCCGCCATGATCCGCGAGCCTTCACCATTCAGCATCTCCGGCTGTCACATTAATCAAAGACGATGGTCACTTGAGGTTCTCAAGTGCTCATAATCAGTGGTCCCATTTAGGCACCCGGTCAAAAGACGGAAACCCTTACATAGGGGTTCGCTATCCTTGTGATCCCGTACATGTTTTATTTTGTCAAGGGGTCTGTTCTTCGAATCGCGCGTCAGCTCCAGTGCAGCACGGTAAGCCGGTAAGCGCGGGGCAAATCCTTGAGATACTTACCGAATGATTGTTTCCAGAGGGTCTCGACTCTGTCTCTTGTTCCTACACGCATACATGCCATGCAATACCGAAAGTTTAGATTTTTGGTATGCCCAGTTGTCGATGAACTTCTTAGGGTCGGGGTTAGCCGGAGGGACTTGATGTTGTGGTGATTGCGTGCGCGCTCCAGCAATTCACACTCCTGCTGCTACTATCCCCTGACGTGCAGAAAGCATATGCGCTATTTGCGAGGCCCGTGCGAGGATAGCCTTAATGCTCCAATGTTCCCTATAAATTGTTGGTTTCATCAAGGCGCCCTGAGAGAGCAAAGGGCGGAGAATGTGTGTGGTGCGCACCTCGGCATGACCTGGTGCACTTCGTCGTGCGCCGATCGCATTATTCTGAATGAAACTCGTTGCATTTGGTTATGGCAATTTGGACATATTGCGCGAGAAACCACGGCGAAAGCAGGCGCGCTTTGAGCCCTTATCGAAGGGTTCTTCGCCCGACACACGAACCAGAGTTACGGTGGCCCTCATTCCATGACCACGTTTTTCCCCTGTTGGAAATGACCATAATTGCCCTCTGTTCTGTTGAGGGCCCGCCTCTCGTTCTACATCACCGCTCTGTTGCACGACGTGTAAGTGGCACACACTAAACCAGCACCCGCGCTTTCGACCCTGGCATGTTGGCGCTGGGCGTTTCGAAGCAAGTGTCACGGCCCACGAACCCCTCCCCCGCCCCACCGGTCCCCTTACACCGTTAACGCCGGAAAGGTGGAAGCGATATGGCGGCGGCAAGAGAACAATTGACGGACAGTTCGGAGAAGCTTAGAGTCGCGTTTTCCAGCCTTCAAGTCGTCAATGAAGAGGTCGTGGCTCGTACGACTGGTGTTGGCGCCCTCCCTCTATCTCAAGCATGTGCAAGTGTGTCTCAAGCAGCCAGCATGGCGAAGACGGTGGCACGGAATGTCTTGAAGGCAGCGGACGCAGCGGAGGCCGCGGCCGTCACAGCAATGGCGGCGGTATCGGCAGCCCAAGCGATTTCAGCAGCCGCCACTAAATCGGCCGCAGCAATGGCGGCGGTCGAAGCAGCAGAGGCATCCAACGCTGAAGCAGAGGTGGCCAAAGCTGCAGCAGAGGCTTCCAAAGCTGCAGCAGAGGCGGCCAAAGCCGCAGTGGAGGCCGCCAAAGCTGCAGCGGAGGTTTCCAAAGCTGAAGCAGCAAGCTTGGAATCAAAAATCAACCCGCCGGTGGTGAGGGAGAGGTATGCAATTGACTGACTCGGTTCATTGCTGAACGTTTCGTGTACTCTCGTGCTGTGTTGCTATTTGTCCGCCTGATCTAAGCTTTGTACCTTTGATATGTATGCCGATCGTTGGAATGTATGTGACGGCTGCCAAAGTATCGTCTATCGCATGTTTGCGCTTGTGGAAGGGATGCATATATTGATATGGGCTAATGGCGCCTCCAATGCGTTGCGCTTTGTTTTGCAATTCTACCACTCGACGGGTCTTGCTGTTTCGGTCTCCATGTGCCGGGAAATGCCCAGTGACGACAACTGCGGCAGCAAGGGTTCAGGTATGATCAGGGGCCGTGAAACAAACAAGAGGATACGTGGGGGGAGTGGTGTTTTGCCCTGGTGGAGAATGGCAGCCCATGTTGTATGTCGTGCGCTGTTTTTGTCGTGTAACCGACATGATCTCTTTTCGAATTCTCCATTACAATCAAAACCACGGTTCCCTTCGTGTTCATATCCTTGGCACGTTGCACACAGGTTCGACGTCGTCGGCTGATTTGGAAGCCGAGAATTGTGATCTTACAGTTGAAATCAAGGTGAGCCTTGCGTGCCACTGCACGAGATCGGTGATGGCGGCATGTATTGTCGAAAAACGGGCAATCACCCTCGCACGGCCTCCTTCGGATGGAAGGGGATTCAGGGCACAACCAGATGGTACCTTTCCCAACCCGCTGCTAGAATCACGCTCTGTTCCTTCATCCAGATCTCTTTGACGCCTATCGAACTTCAGATGCAGATCGGCGAGTCACACATGTCGGAAGAGGAGGACGGGGGCTGCGGCACACCACACGGCACCAATGATGGAGACGAGGAACGCGATCCATCCGACGGCGGTTATGTGGTGCCAGAGGCTGGAAGCACCGACCAGCAGAGACATGAGGAAGACGAGGTAGATGTCACAGGGTGTGGGGTCTCGTCTTGTGCGGCGTCATTCGTTGTGGGCCAGGTTAGGGTTTGGGTGGTTGTTTCGACGGCGCACGTGCCTGCTCGAACGTCTCCACCATGTCGGTAAGGAACCGTGCACCTGCACCTGAAGTTAATGATGTTGAACTCGTGTCGGTTGATGCCGGTCTGGAAGAAGTGCAATCACCCTCGCCGGTTCATGACATGAAGAGGCGAAATCATGCTTGACCTTGGTCGTTTCAAATCTCTGTCACGTACTACCAACTTCGTAGTCACACAACGGGGTTGCTTCCTGATCCAGGCCGCCGGTGTTTGACCTGTCGAGACCGATCGGAGGCATTATGCAGCCAGTACAGCGATTGTAGCCCTTCGGGGCGTTCGAGAGTACAAGTGTATCGTGAACTATGACATAAACATTCGCTTCACTGCCAATTCGCACATTTGCGGCACAGTATGTCTTACCTTCTTGCTCGCACACAATATGCTGCCGTTTTTGTTGAACGACGTTGACAGACCACATCTGGGAATAATGGTGGAGAACAGAACGGAGAGGAAGAGGGGCACGGTGAGGAGGAAGAGCAGGAAGTGCAGCAGGAGGAGGGGCAGGAGCAGGAGCAGCAGGAGGGGCACGCGCAGAAGGTAGGGTAGCGTTGATGGCATTGCGGTTTCTGTTAGTCCAGTAGACCTATTAAAAAGTCTGTCGCACGGAAACGCTAGCGGGGGAGAGGAAATGCAATTTGGTCAACTACCGACGCTCACTGAACTGTAGCATCGTCGGTACGACATTGAAGATGGTGGATCTTCTCGACACAATATTGGCCAACGTTGAGCACACCAACGGATCGGGGTCAATCCATCTCGTCGATTTCAATGCAAACCATGGCGAAGGCTCCGTGCTTGGATAAACTTGGTTCTGTATGGAGATCGCCTTAGTGCTCACTTCGTTTTTTATTTGCCCGTGCCGCACACACAAGCGGGGTTTGCATCCACCTTTGGGTGGGCACATTCTGCGGATGGCAGGACATTCTTCCTAGTGCTTACGTGAGTTGGATCTAGCTGTGTCGCGCCTACGTCAAGTTTTGAAGGGCGCCTACGGCAGCATCGAGACCCATTCTTGGCAACTGTCCGATAACTCGCTGCAGGCAAGGCGAGGCAAGCGCAAGCTCGGGGGCGCAGCAATGCCCTTCCGCCGGTACAGCGTCAGGGCAGCCGGCAGTCGACGACCCGAGTACGCTGAAAGGTGAAAAGGGAGTATATAGCTACGGCAGGATATTGCGGGACTATCAGCGAGCGTGTAGGTGTTACCCGAATGTGTTTCACTTTTTCACTTTTTTTCTTAACCATTAGCACATATTTTCCCGAGGTATTGCGCCCAAGACCATTGGCCCCGCGTATTGCCACGTTTCCTCATCATGCCGATGTCTAAATACAGCCGGCACCATCGGGAGCATCCCTTTTAGACTGCAGTCTATCATGACGTCGTTCGGAATACACCAGAGGACAACGAGTAGGCTAGATATCGCTTTAGCATTTTTTTTTCGTTGAGGATTTTTTTGGCACGAACTATGATATTGCAATTGTCACTACAATCATACACGGCCGACGGGGCGGGCGAATTCGATCTTGTCGTGGCTTTTCGTTTGTTCCCCTGTTAGCCAATACGCGCGCGTACGTTTCATCAGTTGCTTCCTTCAGTCCGTGACCCCCCAAAGGTGCCCCCCCCCCCCTTCCGTGCAATCCGTGACAACAATCTGTTGCAGCGAAAGTTTTAACCAGTATTTCGCCACCTAGGGATAATCTTCCAAACGCCAAAAATTTCTATCCATAGATCCCTCCCACGCTATGTTCTCCTCGGTGCCGGGGAATAGGTGGGATAACGGTACGTTCGAGACTTGGAGCTACACCTGGATCGTTGTTGTGGCGTTGCCTACTAAGTGATTATATGGACAATCGCTCGAATCACTACCTGCAATCTCTTCTTTCCACCGCTCAAGGCAAGCAAGCAAAATAATCTAATTTTGTGGTCCCAAGCTGACCCAAAATTTGGACGAAACCTAAAGAAACCAGCGCCAGACAAGAGCGAAGAATATCCCACGAACAAGACAGAAGTAGAGACCTTTGCCCCTGTCGCTCGGAAGCCGAACCTCAAACAAGTTATACTGCCACTACCATTAGGGCACCCCGCAGAGAACATTTTCTCGTACCCCAGTGAAGCCAGGAAGCGCTCTGCGTCGGTTAATGTCTTCGCCGTCGCCTGTCAACCCCCTCCACACCCTGGAGGTGTAGTTCCTGCGATGCGTCGGAGAAGATACCTCCGTAGCTTTTATCTAAGTACGAGTGGCGAGATCAGACCCAGCATACCGTTGGGTTCTTAGTTTTCATCTGTGAGGCCTTCGGGTCCGTCAACGTACTCATGATCAGCGCCTGTTAGCCAGTAACACGACGTGGACATTCCGTGTGGGAGTCGGATGCGATTGGTCTGCGCGTTCTAGTCGAGTGTCTGTGATTATATTGCACCCTTGCCATCAAGTACTCACTCACCGGACCCCGCATGTTGGAACGTAACGCAGCAAATGTGATCTTGTTTGAACCGACATTTTCGCCATTGATCGGCCGGTACGCGGTGCCCGGCCGAATGTTTTTGAAACACTTGAAGTCCGACGCCAGGCGTGATCTTCTTCCATTCCACCAGTTGTGTGGTGCTGTAGATGGCCCGTGAGCTACCCTTAGGTATCTGGCTCATTTCAATCATGGGCGTGCATTCTAGTCTTGATTTATTCTGTATCGTCGTAAACGCAAATCGTGGTGGCCCGTGTCCCTACCGTCAAGAGTGCCGTATACTTGTGATGGGCCATAATCATTACTTCAACGGGTAGTCCGTTCGCACCTTACCGAGTGGAGCGAATGGAGTGGCGACGAGGCCCAATCTCCGACCCATAGTGTTCTACATGTCGCTCGGTTTTCCCGACCAATCGCCTGTCGGTTTTTACTCCCCGGATTTCCGCTGGCCCTCGACGCGCAAAATTCGTCTTCGATCATCAGCCCGACGAGAGAGCCGTCCAAGCGCCAACGGAAGGCCTCCGAGCCGAGAACAGGGAAACAATCCGGCGGCGGTGGGGCGGCCACAGCGCCCAAGACGGTATGTTGCATTGAACCTTTGTACTCCCAGCCTCGCCATGTCAACCAGTGTGATGGTGCGGTTCTCCCGTGCATGCTGTCCTTAGCTTCGGTGAGCACACCGGTCAAACTGTGCGTGATTTCAGGACGATGATTAGATCCATAGTTGTGATAGGTGGGTAGTAGGCTCGGCAGGGTTGCTGCTAGACCACGTATGTGTTTTGTGGTTCGCACGGCTGGCGGTACCGATACCACCGTGCTGAGTGTATCGACCATACTCGCAGATCTAGCACGTCGACATCAGTTTGTTGACGTTGCTTTGTACCGTTTCACACAAGTAGTGCAAGACATTCGAGATTATAGTGTGCGTGATGAAGTGGCGAAGTTGGTACTGGCAGATATGGTGAAGCATTCATGTGACTGCTGGTAGCGGAGAAACCACGCGGAAGTACATTCAAGCGGGAATTTGAACGACTGGATGCCATGAACGTTTAGTTAACTATTTCATTCCAAGAAGCTGTATACTCCTACATTCGGTGAGCGTACCCCATGAAACTACACAATGGCGTGTTTGAACATATCAAACCGGGCCGTTCAACGCTGACGATGATCACTCTCTCTATCTGGATCCAATCGTGGAGTCGTCGGAAGGAAGCCTCCCGCGTCTCGTTGTGAACAGCCATGCTAGTTCCATTGGAATATATTCAGGCATATTGGTGTCAAGGAGAGCCCCCGAGCAATTTGGGGGAGGCGGTGTCCTAAAACCCGATAAACCCGTGTCTCCTCGGGCTTGTAGAATATTTCATGACGTGCGGTGGATACGTGGGGCCAGAATACGAATTTCAGCATCAATCGTGAAGGGAGCGCTTCAAGTATATTTCACGACCGCCCCCAAGCAGCGAAAAGGAAGAGTTTTGGTCAATGACGCTCGTGCGTCAGTGGCAAAGATATCTCTAAATACCCCCCGCCATCTTGGAAGATGGGCAGAGTACGCGTGGCGAGGATCGCAGTATGCAGGGCTTTTATGGTGGAACACCGAGGGATATTCTCCACCCCGAGGATGAGAAAGGGGTTGAGCGTCGAGCCTGAAGAATCTAGAACGGATGCAGGAAAGCGTGTAATGTTACCTTGAGATTTTGAAAACTCGTCTGCTGGTATCTACCCAAAGTCGCTCGTATTCTTGCTCGGAACAAGACGCGTTCAGCACTGAAATGTGCGTTCGGATCGGCAATTTGTGCACCGTCCTGTAACGCAGTCAACGCCAATGATCACCAGACGCCATGGACACAAACATCGTCGGATCTGCCAGGAACACGGCTGCACAACATGTGCATCATACGGCAAAAGCGGCAGCACGAAGGCGGAGCGCTGCTCTCAACACCGCCAGCAGGGTATGGTTGACGTCGTCAACAAGACGTGCGGCCACCCAGGGTGCATGAAGCGGCCGTCATATGGTGCAACCGGCAGCAAGAAGGCGGAGTTCTGCAAGAGGCACGCGAAGCACGATATGGTTGACGTCGTCAACAAGACGTGCGCCCATCCAGGGTGCATGAAGCGGCCGTCACATGGTGAAACCGGCAGCAAGAAGGCGGAGTTATGCAAGAGACACGCGACGCAGGGTACGGTGGACGTCGTCAGCAAGAAGAGGTGCGGCCACCCAGGGTGCGTGAAGGGGCCGTCATATGGTGAAACCGGCAGCAAGGAGGCGGAGTTCTGCAAGAGGCACGCGAAGCAGGGTATGGTTGACGTCACGCACAAGAGGTGCCACCACCCAGGGTGCATCACCATCCCGAACTTTGGCGTAAGCGGCAGCAAGGAGGCGGAGTTCTGCAAGAGGCACGCGAAGCAGGGTATGGTTGACGTCACGCACAAGAGGTGCCACCACCCAGGGTGCATCACCATCCCGAACTTTGGCGTAAGCGGCAGCAAGGAGGCGGAGTTCTGCAAGAGGCACGCGAAGCAGGGTATGGTTGACGTCAACAACAAGAGGTGCGGCCACCCGGGGTGTACTACCTCCCCGAGCTTCGGCAGGGACGGCGGCAATAACCGCGACTTCTGCAAGAGGCACGCGAAGCGAGGAATGATACAGAACGCTAAAGCCGGTACGAAGGTGACCGCTTGAGGTAAAGCTGGCCATGCGCTGTCTCCGAATCGCCAGCGACCGTTGGATGATGGTGTGGGTTTCATTGTTGGAATGTACGGAAGCGTCCGACCCACGTCGTGGCTCTCTTGACCCAGTGTTTACTTTCTTCAAGGGCGGCGGAGGTAGGCCCTTGGGACAACCAAGTAGACAATTTCGGGTACGGGTGCAGATTTTGAGGGATTGGGCGACGTGATCTATACTACGGTTATATGCATACAATGGTATCACATCGAGTGATGTTGATGGGGGGAAAGCGATTGGTAGCATGCGCGCCGTGATAAAACCGGTGGCTGAGGGTCTGCTAAGACTGTGTACTCGAGAACGCTTCCCTGATGGTTTAGCCCGTGCTAGATTGCTTGATGTGTTCTTTTCAGAGGACGTCAGATCTGCTGAACAGTGGTCCTCACAAAAAACAATAGTGGGTTGATGACGTAAAATCAACGGTCATGATGTTTAAGTGACGTGTGCTACGGCGGTAGCAGCAGTGAGCAAGTAAGGTAGCAAAGTGTATGCCACACCTTGTTGACAGGTGTGCGGACGTGCACTGTAGACGTGAGTCTACAACAAGATTAAATGTGGTTCAAAGAGGAATGAGAAAATTATGTTGTACAAGTTTGTTGTATTGTTGAGCTGGACAGGAAACAGAGTAAGCTCCGGTGGGGGGCGTACGCTCTGTCTGGGCAGCATTGTCATCGATTACCGACGGAACTACGAAGAACCTTAGTACCAGTCTGGAAACGTTCTGCAAACGTTCCTTGAACCAAATCCAAGACCGAAAGTACAGTTCCGGAAACGTTCCGGGGACCTTCCATATATCTTGTACTAAACTTTTCCTGAGACAGTCCCTCAGAACCGTTCTAGAAAAA
>CACKRE030000345.1:40283-51188 GCA_902602495.3 Ectocarpus sp. CCAP 1310/34 | reverse complement strand
TTCTGCGCGCCAGCGGCGCATAAAAAAAAAAATTTCCTAAACCAAATAACACTGGCGAGAAAGAGCACGCAAATGATATGTAGACTCTATGTGTGTTTCTCTGATCGTGCTTACTCTCCCATGTCTGTGTGCTGGAACGAGCACGGTGTGTGAAANCACCTCTCCGTCAGGCCTCTCGCCAGTTGGATACTGACGCCCAGTGATTAAGGCTTCGGGAGGAGGCGTGTTTTGTGTATAAGTTCTGCGCGCCAGCGGCGCATAAAAAAAAAAATTTCCTAAACCAAATAACACTGGCGAGAAAGAGCACGCAAATGATATGTAGACTCTATGTGTGTTTCTCTGTTTGTGCTTACTCTCCCATGTCTGTGTGCTGGAACGAGCACGGTGTGTGAAACTCAAGGTTTTACGTCATGAATATCGGTCCTGGATTAACATGTTGTAGTCCCCAACCTCAACCCACACTACCCCGGGAAGGGGCGGTAGCCTCGGCCGGAAGGCGCGGAGGCAGCTAACTTGCAACGGCGGTAAGGATAGCACTTTTATTATGGCGAAGAATTTTCTCGTGTTCGGGTTGACCAACCCGTAAGTATCCATTCCGATGGTATGAGAGTTTCATCTACTTGTCGCGCCGCATGGCTCGCGTTGTGTCTGTATCCATTTCGGGCGTGAGACGCCGAGCTTCTGTTTGTGTACGTACCCGGCAGGGTACAGATCTCCGAGATATCCGAGGAGGTACGCAGATATGATAGGTTTAGGTATATGCAGAGGTGTGTGCAGCAGCATGTCATTCTTGCCTGCTGCTCATGCTTGTCACTCGTTAATAATCAAGGAACTTGAGTCAATCCTTTGTGCACAAACGCTTTCGACAAGAGCCCGCGAGCGTGATAACATAGCACACGCACCGACACCACAAACACGATATCGTGAGTCTGCAGACGTCGGTTGGGAAAGGTTCGGGAGGTAGGCACCGGAAGACAAGGGCGGCAGCAGCAGCAGGGAGGACCCGCGCGCGTCGCCGAGGAGATCCGCAGAGTTTGGAATACAAGGGCAGCCGCGACAGGCGCGCCAAGGAGATCCAGGGACAGCATTTGGAATACAAGGGCAGCAGCGGTAAGCGTGCCAAGGAGATCCAGTTACGTGAACAAGAACAAGTCTAGCTACAAGACAGTGGGAGATACATCGTGCCGCATTTTTTTTTTTGCGGCGTAATTAGGCGGAGGAAGAACATATGGGAGAAGGACTGGACGGAGATGGAATATGGGCATCTAAGGGAGAAGAACGATGCACCGGCAGGAGCAATGGCTGCCGGAAGAACGACTGCCGGGGCAGCTGGTGGAGCTGGGCTCGGTACACAACGGGTGAGCATGAAAAATGACGGAAATTGTGCTTTGAGCGGTTACAGCAGCAGTCGCAACCCGCCCAAAATCCCGACGAATTCGACGAAGGCCGTGAGCTGGCTTCGGAGAATGCGGAATTTCCTGGCTGTCGAGGATTTGGAGCGAACCCTTGACCACATGCCATCTACTGGTTATGTCAACGTTATCAGTTGTCTGGATCGCACATACCTGAACCAGACTCACGGTGCACATCTGGTGGCAGCTCACCAGCGGGCGTGGGGGTACATGTTGGAAGCAACCTGCGGCACGGACATTGAAGAACGGTTGGGTGCTTGCGACTGCGTCCCTGAGGCGTGGAGCGTGATCCACGAATGGCTGTTGCCTACTCTTGACGCTGAGAAGACGTTGCTTGTGAGGCGACTTGAGACGATTGAGATGCATCCCGGCGAGGACCCGAAACTCTTCTTCGCCAGAGTAGACGGAGTGATCAACATCATGAAAGCTGTCGGCATCGAAAAATCTGAGCGGGCTATCGTGCACATCATTGTCCGCCAGCTTGCGCACGAGTACGATATCGAACGCAAGTCCATCCTGGCCGACCCCACCATTTCCCGAGCGAAGGTGGAAAACGTTGTTCGCGCGGCATACGCCAACAAGGTCATGATGAAGGAATTGGGCAAAGCGCAGGCGGCACCGGCGGCAGCGGTGACGGTTGGTGGGCTTGGGTCCGATCATGGTGGCCACGGTCAGGGGGGACTACAACGGCGGTGGCGGCAACAGCGGGAGCAGCAGCAGTGGGTTCGTCCTCAGCCACCACCTGCACATTACCCACCTCCTAACTTCCCGACGTGGGGATCTGGGGGGCTCTATGACTGTGGGCGCAACGCTGTGTACCCGCAAGAGGAGTCAGCTTCGCCGCAGGGTGCTCTGATGGGTGCCGTCCATCAGTGCGTGAGATGCGGGAGGCATGGACATTCACTTGGCGACTGCAATGCGCCACGACGCTTTGAAGGCAACTGCACTGCCTGCGGTGAGTATGGCCATCGGCGCCGCATGTGTTGCACAATCGACCGCATGCAACAGCACGTGCCCGTCGGTGACGGAGAGGGTCTCAACGCGAATGGCAACGACGCTATGCCGCACCAGCAGCGGAAGCGACGACGCTGGAGGAGGCAAAGGCATCGACAGGAGGCGCTGCTCCCCGTGTTTGCAGCTGGCGCGGTGGCATGGGGAACAGTACCTGCGGCAGGAGCGGCGACCGTTGATGGTGGTTTCCCCACTATGGTGGCGGGGGGAACGGTCGGGGGGCAGGCGCTCGCGGCGGGAGCAGCGGCATCGACGGCAGCACCGGCGGCGAGAGCGGCGACCCCCGGCAGCAGAGTCTTCCCCGCGGCGGCGGCAGGGGAGACGGCCGGGGCGCAGGCACTCGCGGCGGGAGCAGCGGCATGGACGGCAGCACCGGCGGCGAGAGCGGCGACCCCCGGCAGCAGAGTCTTCCCCGCGGCGGCGGTGTGGGAGCCGGTTGGGACGCAGGCAATTGCGGCTAAAGCGTCAGCAGCGCAAGAGCCGGAGGACGAGTGCGATGAGGATAGCTGTTGGTTGGGCCATGGCGACGAAGGTGGCAACAGCAGCGACGGCAGCGGTGACGGCGGCATCGGGGCGTTGTCCGCCGGTGCAAGGCATCCCGGCGCCCATCCGACCGTGAGCAATGGCATCTACGTCGTGCGGGACGATGGGGGGTAATGCCAGGAAGGGAGGATCGATCGTGGCAGAAGTGTGCGGCATGAAGTGAGAGACTTGGTGATCGGGATCTCCAGAGGAGAAAGTGAGAGACTTTGTGATCGGGAGCTTCAGTGGGGGATGACCGATGGTTGCAACGACGCAGCTCTGGATCTACGCGCGGTTCAGGCACGTTTGTGAGAATTATTGTGTTTGGGTTATTTCTAGGTTTGGTTTTGTTTTGTTTGTCGAAAACCATGAGTTTGAGAACTGTGTCGACGTAGACTTAGAGTTGCGTTGCGCATGGATGGTTGGTTACATTGTGATTTTCATATGTTGGGCATTGAGTTTGGATAATCTAAGAATTCAGCACGCCGAATGGTTCAGTTGATATCGTTGGACCACTGCTAGCACTGCTGTCGAAAATCATGGGGGGGGATGGATGTGATTGTGATGCCATGGTACTCGTCGCAGTACAAGCAGCGTTCTAGCAGACGTTCGGGTTTGGTTTTTGTTCATTTTGTAAACGTTATCCCCGTTTTACCTGCGGAAAATGAGGAGAATTTCGTGTTTGTTTCCCATTCCGCGTTTTACCTGCGGCTTTCGGAGATAAGTTCATTATATTTGCTTGTTTTCTCGTTGTTAGTATTCGAGAGTTGTGCCTTGCATGTATTGCTNGGATGTGATTGTGATGCCATGGTACTCGTCGCAGTACAAGCAGCGTTCTAGCAGACGTTCGGGTTTGGTTTTTGTTCATTTTGTAAACGTTATCCCCGTTTTACCTGCGGAAAATGAGGAGAATTTCGTGTTTGTTTCCCATTCCGCGTTTTACCTGCGGCTTTCGGAGATAAGTTCATTATATTTGCTTGTTTTCTCGTTGTTAGTATTCGAGAGTTGTGCCTTGCATGTATTGCTGTAGGGCGGATTGAGTTCCATGGTCGGAGATATGTTGAAGGGGAGATGTCAATCGGTATATGTTTTGTATTCTGTGTCTTGCAATCCAGACGAAATGCTGGATGGCTTGCATTTTCTGTTTCGGGAGTTATCGCAGCAAGGGGGCTGTTAAGCTTTTCATGTTTTGGGAGATATTGTGGCCAGGGGCTGCTCAGAAATTGATGTTTTCTCTTTGTTTGAGAAACGGCTTAGTTGGTGAAAGTTTCCTCTGGCGTTTTAGTATGCGCCGGGTTTTTATCCTTTGTCTCTTTTGCCGTATTTGGTATTTTGGTTTTTCTGAATGATATATTGAAGGAAGGAATTGGCATATTTTGGTAAGACATGGTTGAGGCCTATGCGCTTCCGAAGCTTATTTGAGATTGGTCAATGAGCTGAAACATAGTTTTGTGCGAGGATCTTGTCCGAAGTAATAGTTGACACGTTTTTCCGGAGTTGTCCGTCCAAAGTCTTTATGACGTGACTCTGATGTAATGTTGAACTTTGCGGAGTATTTTTCTAAGGATGATTCTTGGTTTTTGGCTGAATGAGAATTTGGTGACGACATTTTCTCGAGAGGGATGATTGTTAAGACTCGAGTGAAATTCCAACATACATAGTAGTGGATTAAGGAGGAAAAGTAACTTGAAATTTGAATATTCAATAGATCGGGAAGTTGAAGTAAGTGGTGCACATCATGCTGATCGTGTACGGCGTTTCAGTGGAAGATGCGGCAGAGGAACAAAAACACTGCCGACCCGAACAAATATTGTAAACATTGTGAACATTGTAAGGATGGCGTGCAGATTGGATCACTTCTCCAAACATTTCCCTCGCATCATGAAGTCAGCTAAATCCGGTGCGTCGTCTTCAATCAAGAAATTCTCGAAAAAAGATTATGCCCTTCTTCAAAGACTGAACAAGAAGGCACTACCGACGGATTCAGCCGTTCCCGTGCTGACACTGAAAATATCCCGAAGTATGCTGGTGGAAAGAATACTACCGCGTTTTTCGACAACTTCAAATACGGCCAAGCCAAGGAGACTGACTCACATGGAAAAGCCACGACCCGTTCATAGTGCGAATAGTGCACGAGGAAGCACGCCAACATCCAACCGTCGGTCCTCATATCTGTTCGAAAAGTAGCGCCGGCAATCGATCATCAGCATGCGCTCCTGACCACACATTTTGAGCGATGTACATCCCGCGATCGTGTCCAGTCCCTGCTGGGGCATATCATGTCGGCGGGAACACAAGGCTTCAAAGACAGAGCTGGGTCCGCGATAGACCGCCCACATCCCCATAGATGCATGGACGAACGTAGCCGCCATTGTTTTTGCGGTCGCCGAGAGCGAAATGGGTGACATCGAGGTAGCTGGAGCTGTTGCTAGTGTGGTGATCGCAAAATACCGTTCTCTTGCATGCGAGAGGAGAAGGTGACATAGAGGTATGCTGGAGCTATTGCTGGTGCGATGATCGCTCAGAACGTTCTTTTGCTGTCAAGCTACTCCTTTGAATCAGGCTGCCTCTTACAAAGTACGTACGTTCTCCGTTTTGAATAACAATAGTGATTGCTTTGTCTCCGATAGAATATCGCCTCTACGATGTGTGAAGGGTAATTCTATTTACGACACCGGTGTCGTAATTCTTATTTACGACACCGGTGTCGTAAATAGAATTACCCATTTTCCAACACTGCAGTACACTGCCCTACAACTTAAACTCCGCCACCACTGCTCCATCGAAGAGCACTCTGAAGGTTGCGACGTCTCTAGTGCACGTGTGAAGTCTCGTAGCCGTTTCACATGCTTGAACGCAAGCGCAAAAACAGGCAGCGGAGGCGGAAGACGCACGATCTTCCAATATTCTACGGCTCCTGTGATCGGTTTTCTCCTCCGCTGTGTGTCCCGCTTCAACCTGTTCATATGGAGAATGTCACCGGGGGCCTGTCTCATGCTTCCTAAGTACCACTGCGGGTGTAACCCCATCGAGCTTGTTTGGGGCCGAGCGAAGGACTGGACTCGAAAGAACTAACTGCAAATATTCGTTGGGATGCTTGCGCAAGAACGTGCCGCTGAGTTTTAGACCAGAGAAGGATAGANATTTTCCAACACTGCAGTACACTGCCCTACAACTTAAACTCCGCCACCACTGCTCCATCGAAGAGCACTCTGAAGGTTGCGACGTCTCTAGTGCACGTGTGAAGTCTCGTAGCCGTTTCACATGCTTGAACGCAAGCGCAAAAACAGGCAGCGGAGGCGGAAGACGCACGATCTTCCAATATTCTACGGCTCCTGTGATCGGTTTTCTCCTCCGCTGTGTGTCCCGCTTCAACCTGTTCATATGGAGAATGTCACCGGGGGCCTGTCTCATGCTTCCTAAGTACCACTGCGGGTGTAACCCCATCGAGCTTGTTTGGGGCCGAGCGAAGGACTGGACTCGAAAGAACTGCAAATATTCGTTGGAATGCTTGCGCAAGAACGTGCCGCTGAGTTTTAGACCAGAGAAGGATAGACAGGCTGTTTCGGTAGTCCAGGGCTACTGCAAGAAGGCGTACACACACGCCCTCATGTACCGCGAGACGCGTGTGCAAGGGCCTGAGGGCAAGAAGACGTACAAGAAGTACAAGTCGCACAGGCGCCCGACCCCGAAGGAATGGAGGCCGTAGAGTCGATGGCGCATTCTTGTTCATTGAGCTGTATTTGTTCAGTTTTTTTCCGTGGTTCTGGTGGGAATTTTGTACAAAAATGGAACATTTTTGTTGAAAACGGCCAATTTTTGTGATGTATGTACGCTATAGGTGCGGTAGAGGCATTTGCATAGTGTTTGAGGGCGTTCCTGTGCACGTGTGGGTGGTTTGGTGCGAAAAAAAAAGGATTAGCAACGTGTATGGGGGAAAAGTTGCTCTAGGGCCAATTTCGTGGGTTCGAGACCCGCCGCGAGCATCTTTTTTTCTTTTTTTCCATTTTTTTCCTTTTTTTTTGGCGACTCGCTACTCTTTTGCGCCTTGCCGCGGGCGTTCCGAGGCTGTTTTTCTTTTTCTTTTACTCGCTCTCAGTCAAAAGTTAGAGAGGGACAACCAAAATCGGGTCCTTGAAAATTACCACTTTAGACTATTTTTTTTTTTTTCTCGTGCCCGTCTGGCCCCCATCCTCCACTCACTTCTACCAGCTCGACGACCCAACCGGGGTCACATAGGAAGGGGGGGGTGGACCCCCTCCTACGGTTCCTGCCTGAGATATTTGTATCGCGAGAAGGGTACAGCAATCTCTTCCCTCGCGACTTACGAAGTCGATCAAGTTTACTAACAACGACTACTTATGTCCCCACCACGCGGATTGAGGCCCCACAATATTTTCAGGAACGGTAGCGCCCCCTTTTTTTTTTTTGCCTTCGATTTCCCCTCGCCACAAAGTTTGCTACTACTGCTGCCATGGAAATGTCCAGCAGTTCGCCCGCACTGAAGAACTTGGAAGTCAAGAAGAAATCGATGTAGCCTCGAAAAATATCAAAACTTGATAGCTTAGTCTAGGGAGCTCTCGGTTAAGAGCCCCTACCATACTACCTATAAGCGGTCAAAACCTTAGAGCGTGAGGGTGAACCCCTACGCTAGAACCTATATGGCGGCCATTGGCAGCACATCCCTAGGAACCAAATACCCCACCCTCGGCCGAAATTAGAGATTTCCAAGTGGGTGGCGCTAACTGTGGTCTTCGTCGAAGACCTGGTGCGGTTGAGATGCATTGAAAAACAGGGACTGATATGTAGCACCGAAGAACTCACGGTGGTGCCATTGTGATGTATGGTGGTGGCCATCCATGCTCCGCCCCTTCGCTTTTGTACGTACCTTACACACGTATATGCATAGACTGCACAATTTGGGTACCCGGGCAGCATCGATTGACATCCGGGTCACAGCACCAGGAACAGCGAATAATTAAAAAAACTACACCAACACACGTGGTGCATGGTGAAAAACCGAACACCCGCTCTAACTGGCTGTTACCACACCAGTACCGTGGCCACGCTATCTGGCGGATTGCTGTGTTTAAGCTAGACTACAAGTGATGCTCTCCCCACACATCTCCAAAGACGCTCCCCCCCCTCCCCTTCATGACCATCGGTGATCGATCCTGCTGTGGGAACAATGCTGCTCCGTCCACTTGAGGACGCGCGGTCAATGATCTAACCGCTAAGGTACGAAAAACATTAGGTTACCCCCGCCACCGGGCGGAATGCCCGATCAACCCATGACACAGCAAACGCAAGCATGATAAAGTCCTGACTCATCCATCCTTGTGAAACGTAGCCTGGGTGAGCTCAAACCCAGCAAATCGCTCCGTCCCGGCATTGAAGGGATGCGACGTCTAATGACCACGGCATGCACGGTTGCGCGAATATACCCCACACCATCCTCCGTCACACTGCAACATTCAAACGGATATCATTCGTCTCTCGAGCTTTCTGCAAGGCCACATGAATAACTCGGGGGCGCAATTTTTTCCGAGGTATTTGGAACCCGCTTCGGCCATTTTTTTCTTGGCGAGCATTGTAGAGACATTCTTCGCAACCGGCTGCAACATCCACCAAGCGCAGCAAACAACGACATCCGTCCGCTTTTCCTACCTAACCTCTCGGTGTCGAGTCGTCATTCTTGCGCGAAAAAATCTCCCCAGCTTTTGGTCTTATCCTCCGAGACAAAAAAACGAGAAAACAAGTCAAAACTAACTGCTCAAAGAACCGTCCGCTCCTAGCCATCACAACCACAACAAGGAACAGCAAATACGACATCCACGTTGTTAAGAAACTAGTCTCTTGCGGTCGAGAGAACTCTCGCACAATCTCCCTAACTTGTGGTATCACCCTTTTCAACATCGCAAGATTCAATGGCAGAAAAAAAAAGTCAAAACTAACCGTTAAAATAACCGTCCGTTCCCATCCATCACAACCACAACAAGAACAGCAAATGCAAATACGACATCCACGGTACCGACCTACCGTATACTACACAAGATAACACACCCGCTGGGCCGATGTTCAAGGCTCGATGACGCTAAGACCAAAAGACCATGCATACACGAACGATTCGGTATGGTAGAGCTCTCGACCAGACGGTTTCAAAAGCCGCCGTTTTCGGCGCTGCGACTCTTCTGCTGTTGACAAAATCGAGCTTTGAAAATCGGTCCAGGGCGTGCGTCATCTTGTGTCCAACAAGGTAGTCTCTTGGTGTCGAGAGAGTTCTCACACAACAAATCTCCCCAGTTGTCGGGTGTATTCTCCAAAGAATAAAGCCAAATACGAGTCAAAGGGGATATCGAGAGAACCCCTACTCCCAGCCACCACAACGATTGCCTTCCAACATACGAAGTTCAGGCTCAAAACAGACACAATTCAAAAGTTGGGAGTAAGAACAACAGGTGCTCAACTGAAAAAGTCTACACTAAACCCATTGTATATAGTCGCTTCTGGGGGTATATACCCTATACAGAGATAATAAGAAACGATCGTCGGCCAAAACGAGACATTCGCATTAGCGCAGGCCCTAAAACACAACAGCCGACCCTCGAAACCAAAGCCGCACTCGAAACGCAACAACTGGAGTCCAGCAATTCTCAATCAGATGCCAGAGCATCATGCCCCTCTAGCTCCCGCTTGCCCCAGCAATCTCAACCAGATGCCACAGCATCTTCCCCTCGACGAGCTTGACCGGCTCGTGGAAGTGGATCGAGCCGTCGATGCGGTAGCACGACATGCTGCTGTACAGGCTATCTCTATCCCGCAGCAAGAACACCCTTCCTCCTCCTCCTCCTCCTCCTCGTTGTTGCTGTTCGCAGCCTTGCTTCGCCGCAGCTTCGTCTATGACCTGCTCCTGGATCCTGTGCAGCTGCTGCAGGAAGTAGTCCAGCTCGCTGCGCGGGTTGAACGGGTTGTTCTGCAGCAGGAAGACCAGGGGTGGAGGAGGCCACGCACCACCGCCGCCGCCGCCGCCGCCGCCGTCCCCGGCGTCGGTGCTCCTACTGCTACTGCTGCTGTGTCCGTCCGACTCGTGCACCGCCACCTCGGACGACACGCCGCCGCCGCCCCGGAGCTTCTTGTCCGCGATGCCGTCCCTCCTGCCGTCCGCGTTGACTACTACCTGACCCTCTCCCCCTTCTCCTGTCGCCTCCGATAAAGACGGATTATTGCCGACGTCGCCGCCGCCGTCCCCGGCTGATGCCCATGATGCCGCCGCCGCCGCCGCCGCCGCCACCTCGACGAGCTCGCGGGTGGCGTCCCGGCAGGTCTCGAGGGCGGCCGCCGTCGGCCCTTGCGCCGCCACAGCCTCCTGCGGGAGACCCATCGGGTACCACTGGTTCAGCTCCGGGTCCCTCTCGGCCTTGCGCAGCTCCGTGGCGTCGTGGACCCCGAACGCCGTGAAGATGACGGTGCGCCTGGGGCTGCCGTTCTCATCGTCGTTTTCATCGTCGCCGTCGTTGTTGTTGCCGCTACCGTACGTGCTACTCCTGAAGCCTAGGGCATCCCGTACGGCGGCGCTGATCCCGCCGTCCACGGAGCAGCAAGGCGCCCACAGGAATGTAACCTTCGAGAACCGCCGCGAAAACGAACCAGCAGCAACAATCGAGATCGGAGGCCGGAGACGCGCGTCAGGTTTGGAGGTAACCAGGGAGAACGGCACAAGTGGACGTCGTCATTGTCGTAGTATAAATTTTTCGATATATACCACAACGAACCCATCCATTTTAAGGGTTCAGGATTAATTGGCATTCGTTGTCACACGGAAAGGTTCGGGGAAACAACCCGGGAACCAAGTGTCCATCCTCATCACCAACCAAATCATTACCACCGCGATGAATTATGTGTTTTCACCCCGTCCGTTCTTACTATGTACCGTTATTAGAAGCTGCGCTGGGGGGGGGGG
>CACKRE030000345.1:25214-40220 GCA_902602495.3 Ectocarpus sp. CCAP 1310/34 | reverse complement strand
CCCGCGGGCGACTATTGCACGGAAGTTGTTCTCCGATGATGATGGTCGATATTTCGGCAAGCAAGCCATAGTGCACACCCCCAACCCATCTCTCCGAAAATTACGGTACCTCACGTACCAGTGACAAATCCAATACCCTGTGATGCAACCAATTCAGATGGGATACGGGTGCCCGGTGTGCTGCGAGCTCACACGTTGAGGTTGACCCATTTTTTATAACCTATCAATTCAGATGGGTGATGGATTCGCAAGGTACCCGTGGGCTGCGAGCTCACAAGTTCAGGCAGCATTTTTTTTCTCAAACGCTAGATATCCAGGGCGTGATAGGGACCTACGTACCCCGTGTGCTGCGAGTTCCCTCTCACCTTGAGGTCCCCCCTGGACATGTCGATGCGGTGGTGCACGACCGGGTGGGTTGACGCCCGCCCCGACACGATCGACACGAAGCTCTCCGCGAGCCTGCGAGTCGTGCTGTCTCCGATGAACAGGAACTCGTACTTTAAGGCCAAGTCCAAGAGTTTCTCGTCCGGCATTAGGGTCTGGGGGGGGGGGTTGGGGGGCGGCGAGCGAGAACGGTCGAGGGACAACAAAAGCAAGGTCAGCAGCCTTGCCTTCCGGGTATTAAGCTTGGGTTACGTAGGTATATGAAAACCTCCCTCTCTACTTCACATGGTGTATGAATAACGTATGGTTAACCCTCGCGAAGCGCCAAGCGGGTCCAGCCAGGTTGCAGCTAAAATACCGACACGTGTACCGCTGTACGTCTGCTCTCTCCCCGCGAATAGGATTGATGCTTGCGCTCGTCTGCATCCAGCAAGTCCGTGCAAAATGAACACGCTAGCGATGCAACTGCTGTCAGAGATGTATGTGTACAATACCGTGTTTGGCCAGGCACGTCATGCCGCTTCGGACCGGGGCTCGAACCTCGACCACAGGAGAAGAACCGGTGGTGGCGAAAAGAAGGAAATATTGTGCTGGAAAGATCTCGTCGACAATTTTCCGAACATGCGTATTAACAGTTCATTTTGGCACCCGCTGGAAAGTGAAGCAATCGAGCCTTAAAACTCAACCCCTAACAGGGTCATAGTTGTACACCTAAGGCAAGGAACATCGTTGCTGCATGTACTAGAGGGCAGTGTGCCCGAGCAACGAAGTAGGGAGCGCTATTTTGTGCCTGCGGGTGTCATTTGGTTTAGTGTGTACCCGTCAGGCAACGGAGAGAGAGAGGGAGAGAGAGAGAGATAGAGAGAGAGAGAGAGAGAGAGAGAGAGAGCGAGCGAGAGAGCGAGAAAGAGAGAGACAATTACGCCGACTAACGCACCTCGAACCCGCAGGACGCGTTCCCGGACTCCATCAAGGGCACCCGGTACTGGTCCTGGAGCACCGGCTCGTCGCAGCTGAACCCGGGCAGCATAAGCTGCCGCGCGCAATCGGACACCAGCCGGTGCACTCCCCCTGGTTGCCCCGCCGCTTCGTCTCCGTCCCCCCCCCCTCTCCTAGCCGTGCTAGCCCCTTCTCCTCCACCCCCCGCGAAATCTCCCGCCACTGCTGGGGGGGGGGGGTCACCCGCGCTTGTCGTCGCGGTAGTAGACGCCGCCGCGGCTGACCGGGCGCCTTCTGTCCAAGCCGACCAGTCCACCGGAGGGTTGTTCCGNTCCCGCCACTGCGGGGGGGGGGGGTCACCCGCGCTTGTCGTCGCGGTAGTAGACGCCGCCGCGGCTGACCGGGCGCCTTCTGTCCAAGCCGACCAGTCCACCGGAGGGTTGTTCCGGCCGATGCCCATCACCACCACCACCAGCCCCACCAGGGCGGCGGCGGCGCACAGCCAGGCGGTCGCCCAGCCCCAGGTCACGAGCTTGACCGGCACCGGCGTTGTTCGTCGCCGGTCTTCTTCCGGGTTGGCGTCTGTTGTGACGTCCCCTTCCTTCAGGCGGGGGAGCGGCTCCCAGCCTCGTAGTAAGCCTGACAGCTGCTGCTGCTGCTGCTGCTGCTGCTGCTGCTGCTGTCTCTCATCCGGGTTGGCATCCGTCGTCATCTTCTCCGTCGGGCAGCAGGAGAGCGGCTCCTCCTCATCCCCCCGCACGTCCCCCCGTCGCCGCTCCTGGTGTTCATGCCAGCCACAGACGGAGACCATCGAGAGCAGGCGGTAAAAAACAAAAAAAGAGAACAGCGAGGAATTAGGTAACGGTGTGAGAAAATGCTCCACCGCTTGCGGATGAAGCTCGCTCAAGAGGCTGCATTTTGCCCTCCAGATACCCTGCCGTCCATTTGGGGCAAGAATCTACTGCTGTTTAGGAAAAACAAAACCTGGTCGTCCAAAATCCGGCCGTGTTCCTGTACCGCTTGCACCGGGGTAGCGAAAATGGCAGCCGGCGAGGACCGAGCGCCGGCAACAGCAGTGGCAGCAGTGTGGAGCACTCTGAAGCTCTGTTTCGCATCCGCTAGGCACCACATACGAGCGCAAAACAACCGTCACCGTCGCAACAAGAGAGACACCGAAAAACATTTGCCCCCTTCGCCACCTTCAAGTGCACCAGACACGATCACATGACAACCGTCACCGTCACAACCAGAAAAACTACCGTGTGGCCGGGTGCCGCCGGGGAAAAACATCACGCCTACGGAAAAACGGTACCAAGACAACCAGCATCGGCGCTGCCAGAGAGAGCCTCTCGTGGCACGGTTTGGTTTTGCGGGGAAACTCTTACGCCTCCTGCAAAGCGTTACCGAAAAAACCGGCACCGTCGCAACCAGCGACCTTCCAGTGTCCGAATAGTTTCGTCGGTAGGGAAAAAATCGCCCACGACAAGGGGGGAAACAAAACACCGCCGGAAGGGGACTCACCGCGCGCGAAGCATCCGGGATCGGAACTTGTTCTGCCGGAGCCCCGCCGCGTTCATGAATAGGCATTTCGGCATTTGATATCTGTCGCACGTGGCCCCCTCCTGTTAAGCTTGGTTGCCGGACAGCAGCAGCAGCAGCAGCGGGAGTGGGGAATGCATTTTTTGTCTTAAGATGTACGGCTCCTGTATGGCCTTTTCCATCGTCCTACGTGACCCCAGCTGTTGCTTTCAGAAATTGTACCGAGGGGTGCGTGATGCAATGGAAACACAGACGGTCCAGAGGGTGAACGGGGAAAAAAAAAAAAGTGTGATGATTTGTCATGTATCTCCTCCTTCGTGGGGGGGAAGAAGCTTCGACAGAGACCGAAAACAGAGGAGAACATGGCGACTCATGAGCTCTATCGAGAAGCACGAGGGGGGGAAGTGGCTTTTCATGCCCGTGGTACAGCATCATGCCGATACAGTAGGTGGCCCGAAATGGTGGCATGTTGGGGTAATAGGAGAACATGCCACTGTTCAGGGCCGTTAGGCCACTATTCGACAGTCTATCGGGTTCATGTAAATGTTGAGATTGTGACCAAAAAAGAGATTTTGAAGCCACTATATCGGGCCACCTACTGCTGCTGTATTCAGGCAGTCAGCAAAAAGCCTTCGGTTGCCCGGCCGCGCCGCGAAGCGACACTACGTAGCACGGTCACGCAGATCCGCCGTGTTCGGGGGGAGACCCCCACAGCTGGGGCAACCGTCGCTTCGGTTGTTGGATAGAAGATACTGTAGGGTAGGAAAAACGTTATAGAGCCGCCGCTTGGCAAAGTGCCAAAAAGAACCAATAGATTGGTCACCGCCTTGCACAGGGTCTTACTTTTTTTTTATTACAACGATCGCCGATAGGCCACGCACGCAACGTAAGCGTACAATCAGTGGGCACCGGAGCTGGATGCTCGAGAGGTGTAGGTGTGTGCGCACGATGTATTCAAATTTTCATCTCTCCAGCAGCAGCAGCAGCAGCAGCAGCGGTGCAACATCTTCCCCTGGCCAAGGCAGCTGCGTACGAGGAGGTCCATGATGACCAGCAGACATTTAAAATGTCGTCCAAGAGTATATGTGCATGTCTTTATTGTGCTTCGCCACAGAGCGAGCGGGCGAAAAAAAACAATGCCCCCTCGCTACTACAAACGCATTTCAGCGACCGCAATGAAACGCGCTGTAGAGAAAAGGACGTTCAACAACATGCCTTTGACCACCGTGGGTCGCATACGAAAGATAACACACCCCTGGACCACTTTTGAAAGCTTGATTACTCCACGACGACGAGGATGCTGACATCAAAGAATACGTTGTCGGAAAGCTCTCGACGAGACTGTTCCAACGCCTCCCGCCATTTTCGGCACCCTCACCGATTTCCCTGCCGAGAAATCGAGCTTCGAAAATCGGGCGGGAGTGTGATATCTTAAGCAACCTACGGCAGGGTGTTATCGTGAAATGTTTCGCACGGGCAGAACAGCCGCTCACTTGCAGTGAGGGTTCATACTTGTAAGAGAAAGAAAGGGAACCTTAGGTCTCACTAGGAATGGATACGGAGGTCCGTAACCTCGTTGTTGAATAATTAAGCGCAAGCGTACACATGCACGCACAAATGCATACACCTTCGAGAACCAACTGAAAATCTACGGCCCTGGTTCGGTCCATTTTTCAAGTGAACACAAAATAGTTCGGAGTAGCAAATGGTAACTAACTGCACCGTTCTTCGACTGCTGCCTTGGAATTTTAACTATCTCCAACGGGCAGCCTTCTTACTTTCCAAGACAGGGAGAAAAAGAGAGAAAGAGAGGGAAACCAAACGTCACGGGGATACGCGAAGAGCTCCGAAACTCCGTTAGCCACGTCATTCAATCATCAGATCAGGAGTTTTACAGGAAACCACATCGAAACACAGCAGTCGAAGGAGCCTTGGCGTACTGTAGTACGCATGCACATACAATAGGTTGGGATCTCAGTACTGTCGGTTGCACAAGATATCACACCCCCTGGACCGATTTTCGGAGCGCCATTTCTCGGCGGGAAAATAAATGACGGTGCCGAAAATGGCGGCGTTGGAACCGTGTCGTCGAGAGCTTCCCGAAAATATACCCTTGGTTTCGGCATGCTCTTCTTCGTGGAGTAAATCAGCATTGAAAATTGGTCCAGGGGGTGTGATACCTCATGCAAGGGAGTAGGTCAGACCAAGGCGATGATGGTGGCACTGAGGGGAATTCTTTTGGTGGCTACGAAGGAGGAGGAGAGATAGCGGGAGGAAAAGGGAACAAACAAAACAGCAATCGAGGAGGGAAGTATGGAGTGGAAGAGAGCAAGAATTTCGAGCCAGATGGCCTTCCCCACAACAATCGACGCTGGGTTAGAGAATATTTGCCGAGAAATAGCAGAAAATGACGATTCGAGTGATGGTGGTGAAAACAAGGAGGATGATGGTGAACGTACTAAACGAACTAGGGTGCAAGGTGGCCTTGGTAGACACGTGCACTCTTCCTCTGCTGCTACAACGTTTCTGTCTTGAATCCGGAGAACAGCGCAGCCTCCCCCATGCCGCCCCCTCACGGGGTCCCAGTTCAGGGCATTTTCAAATGTCCTGTGTTTTCAACCGCACTGAGACTGACGTCTTTTCATTGGTCACCCGGTTAGAGCGGTCGATGCTAACAATAAATAGTCTACACTACCTGATGCACAGGCGTACATACGCTTTCAACAATATACGTGAACCACCAGACTTCAACCTACTATTCTGGGCTTGCAAATACTGGCTGCAACCAATTACGAAGAGTAAAAACTTGGACCTAATGCATACAAATAGCCGCTCCGGTCCCGCCAAATTCCCGCACGTACGTGCTTTTTCGAACAAACTATTACGGCGGAACATAGTAGTCAAGACCAAATTGGAAAATTGTGTAACTTCGTCAATTCGGAGTCCCCTATCACAAACTATAGCGCAAATTGGCGACAAAGCACAGAGCTCTCTTTCTAAAAAAATAAAATAAAAAAAATTCACCATGTCTTCGAGTAATATTACGAAATTAGTGTGTGATCGCACCCGGCGAAGTTCCCAAAATATTGAAGCGCGGTGTTCCAACGATTGGCCCAAGGGCTTGCACAAGTGATCCATATATTGATTGAACAGGATGATACAGCCATCTCAATTGCGAAATATCAAACAATATGTCAGCTTGCACTCAGAATGGCGCCTTCTGTGCAGCACCTTCGTGTCGCTGTTCTGGAATCAAAGTCGAAAAATATTGGCCCAAAAAAGGGCATCTGTTTTTGGCATTTTATTTTTGGCATTTTTTTCAGCCCTCAATGGCATCTTCCGCGTCCTCACCCAGCCACTCATCCGTCTGCTCAACCACCCCATCCTCTATCTCATCCTCGGCCGTAGCCTCTTGGTACTCTGCCACTGGATACTCAAGGCTACCGATCGTACCGCTCAGGTTTCCACCATACAGGCCGATCCACTCGTCCATCTTGCCAATGGCATGGTGCACCAACTTTCCACAGTTGGCTGCCTTCCATCCCCCTTCCTGACCGTCCCATTCCGGGTCTCCATACCAACCGAGACGGATTTGCTTCCACACATCCAACATGTTCCGCCCCTTCTCAAAATGAATGCTCACGTAATGCTTGCCGTGCTGCCAGAACAGCTCGATCGGCTGGAAAGTCGGCATGTACGGCGGTGTCCAAATTAACCCCCACCCCTTCTCCCTCATGTACGTCTCAGCCTTTTCCTCGAGCTTTTGTGGAAAATTCTTTTTGAAGTACGTCCGAGTGACGGAGGCTATCTCTTCTTTGCTGACGCCGTTCTTGCGGTTCGCATTGGGTAGCGACCCCTGCGCCGGGACCTCAAAGTTGTACTCAGCAGCCTTACCCTCCGACTCACGCGTCACCTTGAACGACGTGCAACCGTACTTGCGCAAGAGTTCGACGTTGTACTTCTTACTGTTGGTTTCGGGCACCTTAACCTCCTCGTCAAAGCAGTGGTGGTATGAGGCGTTATCGAGAACGAGAAACATCTTCTTGTTCTTGAACTGCGCATCGAAGGCCGGGGTAAGTCGGTGCTTCAACCACTGCATGAACATCCCATCCGTCATGGCGTTATGATAATCTCCGGTTGCCAACTTGGCCTGCCACAGAAATTCTGCTGTCTGCTCATCTGACATTTCGAAATCCGCCTCCCCAGGCTTAATCTTCTTCGCACGATTTTCCTTAGCCTTGAACCAACCCTCACGGATAGGAAATCCCTCCTGTAGCTCGGCCAAGGGCCCGTGCTTCGTGATCGCATGCACCATGATCATACGCAAACCTTTCCCCGTTGTACGGCCTATCCCATCCTGCACAACCCCCTTATCGTCAGAAGGAAAGTACGAGTACGCGGAACCATGCGCCTGGTGAACAAAGCTCTCATCCATGTCCACAATGACTGCGACCCCAGCGTCCTCGGCCCTCTTCGCGAGGTCCATCTTAACAAGGAAGAGGCGGATGCGGTTTTTCCTCTCCTCGTTCAACGGGGGTATTTTGATCCTACCCCTACGGCGCTTGAAGCCAAGGCGCTGCAGCAACCCTCCCACGGCACGATTCGACATCTCTAATCCGAACGAACACTCCAAGTAATCCTTGACGGTACGGCGGAAGACCTGACGTCCCGCCTCGTGCTCGTCCTTGATGAACTCGCGCAGTCCATCCTCTTGCTCCTTGGTAATGACACGTCGCCCGTCGTCGACGCCGGTGGCCTTGCCTCGCCCCTTCCCGTTGGTCTCGTACAACTCCTGCTTGTCATACCAGAGTGTGCGAACCGCCAGGACCTTGTCCGTACCGATCCTCAAGGTCTTCGCGACCTGATAAAGATGGGTCATCCACACAGAGGGAGGGTGGGAAAAAGTTTGTAAGAATACAGCAGTGTATTGCGTTGCAGTGTATGGCGTTGGTGTACGAAAGCCGGTGTTAAAGGGACGGCAGAGTGTAGACAACGTACAGCGCACGCGAGGAGAATGGTGGTGCCATGCACATACATTCCTTTACATTCAGCGCTACAAAGCGCTGTAACTGCTGTACTGATACACTGCTGTACAGCTGGCAGCATACCGTTATACATACCACTCAAGTATTGTACAGCAGTAATGGGCATCAGTACAGCAGTGCAAGCAATGCGAAGATATGGGCCGGCAGCGGTACTGGCATGATGCCAAGCACTGTTGTTGCTTGTACAAAAATGTTGGGTGGGATGTATGTAAATGCATACATACATTTGTACCAAAAAAGTACATGGCACTGCTGCTGTAAAAACGTAACAACGACATGCGTCTCTATACTGGTATTTGTACGCAACAGCCATGTTTCTTGCTTCTCACCTGCTCCTTTGCGTGGTTCTCAGAGCTGCCTCCTTTCACCAGGTCGAAGTACAGCATGAGAATAATCCGCGACTGCTGCAGGGTGGTGAGCTCGCCAGTCTTGGGCCTCAGTGATTGCACAGAGTCCTCGACAAACTTCAGCGCGAGAGGGGGAAGCTTGGAAGTCGCCGCTTCAGCAGCCTTGCTGACACGATCCTGCTCTCGCCGTTCACGCTGCTGTTGAAGCACGTCTGACCTTGCGATGTCCCGCGCGAGCTTCTCCCGATCCCTGGCCACTGACGCCTTCATGGCCTTCACCTCTTCTTCCTTGGCCGCGAGAGCTGCTTCGGCAGCGGCGGTGGCCGCCTCTCTCTTCTCCATATCATCCAGGCGCTTGTTCATAGCCTTTGCATTTCTCGCGGCCGCAGCGTTGGCCCCCTTGATCGCTTTAGGTGGACGGCCGCTGGTACCTCCTGTCGGTACCCGTCTACCACGCTTGGTCATGGTGGATGCTGGATTGGCCAGGTGCCTGGCGTGGACGCCAAGTTGCTCTACAACGGCCGGCTCAAATTCAATTTTTTTTTTGGCGTTGTACGCGCCATGTTGAGCAGTTTGCGTTAGGTTCTATTTTAGAACCTAATGTTTTTTTCCCGAACCGCAACAAGTATGCCCGCTTGAAAATTGCTGCCATGAAGTGCCTGCTTTTGGCGCCGTTCACTTCGTGCTGTGACTGTCCGATGGGCATGAAACCAGCGCCATTCGACAGCTGATGTAACAGGCTTTCTGTTGAACCCACCCAGTGTGTGTGTTTCTCGATTATTGCGTGCGAAAGTTCCAAAAGAGCGTGTGTTTTTCTATCAACTTCGCGGGAGAGAGCATTTTGACAGAAAAAATTTTTTTTTGAGAGAGAACGGGAAGTGCCCAATTTGGTCTTGATTATTGTGTTCCACCGTAATACTAGGTTTATAGGGACATGCGCCAAAATTAACAACGGGTGGAAACCGACAAACGCTTTGCTCACTACTGCTACTGCTGTCCTCCCCCCCGTGATGCGCAATCGCTTGGTTGCCAAAAAGGGCACCAGGTAACGACTGAAGCGCGGATGGCAGATGGTACGAGCACAGAAGGAAGGAAGGGGAGCACTGCCGAAGGCTACAAAAGCAAAAAAAAAAACTGACCCAGGCTACATGTACGCATGCTATGACACCGAAACGGCTTACTACCGACTGAGTAATGGGACAGCAGAATAGCAAATTGAGAGTTTGCACGCAAAACTTACAGCCGTGGATAATAGAGGCCGAAACTGTTTTCAACTGAGGACAACAGCAACGACTGTCAAACACTACTGTACCGCCAAGGGCGGAATGGTTATTCTTGCCTTGCATTGTAGGAGATGGTGTGCTTTGGACGTGGCGCGGGTGTACTCTACATTCAAGCATTTTCGTCAGGGTCACCAAGGAAATACGCACTGCTGCTGTACTGCTTCGAAAAAAAAAAAATGCACGGACAGAGTTCGTTGGCTTGGGCTGTGTGCTTTTGTGTGTGCGTGTGTCACGCGACCCCACGGTAAGCAGCGTAGGTGTTGCATCGGAAAGGAGCTACGAACAGCAACAACATTTCCTGCTGTGTGGTTAGAGAAACAACTGTGCTGTTACAGGCATGTACATAGCCACGCCATGGACGATTGGATAGACGATAGGCCTTATCGCCCCACCGATAGCTGAACCATCAGCAAATCGATATGAATTTTAGTCCTAGATAATAGTTGCTCTACAACGGCCGGCTCAAATTCAATTTTTTTTTTGGCGTTGTACGCGCCATGTTGAGCAGTTTGCGCTAGGTTCTATTTTAGAACCTAATTTGTTTCCCGAACCGCAACAAGTATGCCCGCTTGAAAATTGCTGCCATGAAGTGCCCGCTTTTGGCACCGTTCACTTCATGCTGTGACTGTTCGATGGGCATGAAACCAGCGCCATTCGACAGCTGATGTAACAGGCTTTCTGTTGAACCCACCCAGTGTGTGTGTTGCTCGATTATTGCGTGCAAAAGTTGCAAAAGAGTGTGTGTTTTTCTATCAACTTCGCGGGAGAGAGCATTTTGACAGAATTTTTTTTTTTTTGAGAGAGAATGGGAAGTGCCCAATTTGGTCTTGATTATTGTGTTCCACCGTAATAGCTGGCTTCCTCAAGAGGCACCCACGGGTGTCGGAGCGTACGACTCGCATCTACGAGTCAAACAGAATCACCGAGGACAAGGAGCCTCGCATCGTCGAGTTCTACAAGAAGTGGGCAGCTTTCCTCGACGAGCACAAGCCGGAGGCCGACCACGTGCACAACACTGACGAGACAGGTGAGGATGTACTTGTTGACTAGTCTAGTCTAGACTAAATGGTGTGGTATCAGTAGAAGCTGCACTGTGCGAGCTCGTATTCAAAGACCGCGAAGATGGCATGTCAATATCTTGCGGAGTTCTGGTGTGCGGCCGAATTTTCCAAGTTACGGGGCGTCCTTGTGGTGTACGTACGTACTGCTGTGCTCTATCTCACCTGTGCTGCGCGCCCTCGCACCTGTTCCATGTGTGTGTACACCTTTGCATTTTATATCTGCCGTAGCTGGTCACCCCCCTCGACCTCCACCTGCGCGATTTGGCTACCTCTCTCGCGGGTGTAATTAGGGACCACACTGCAAGGCACGAAGACGATGAAGGCCTTCGCGGAGGCAGAGCAGAAGGTGGTTGAGTCGATGCTGTCCAACTCGCGAGAGAACACCACCGTGGTCACCACCAACAGCGCCAACGGTGCCACGTGGGCGCCAACCACTATCTTCAAAGGACAGCAACTCCAGCCTGACTGGTTCGCCGAGAGGAACGGCCCGAAGGATGCGAGGTACACGTGCGCGAACTCTTCGTTCATGCAGGGCGACGTGTTCATCAAGTACCTCAAGGACTTNCTCTATCTCACCTGTGCTGCGCGCCCTCGCACCTGTTCCATGTGTGTGTACACCTTTGCATTTTATATCTGCCGTAGCTGGTCACCCCCCTCGACCTCCACCTGCGCGATTTGGCTACCTCTCTCGCGGGTGTAATTAGGGACCACACTGCAAGGCACGAAGACGATGAAGGCCTTCGCGGAGGCAGAGCAGAAGGTGGTTGAGTCGATGCTGTCCAACTCGCGAGAGAACACCACCGTGGTCACCACCAACAGCGCCAACGGTGCCACGTGGGCGCCAACCACTATCTTCAAAGGACAGCAACTCCAGCCTGACTGGTTCGCCGAGAGGAACGGCCCGAAGGATGCGAGGTACACGTGCGCGAACTCTTCGTTCATGCAGGGCGACGTGTTCATCAAGTACCTCAAGGACTTCCACAAGCAGCTTGACGATCGAGGCGTGCTCGACAGAAAGCCGCACATCCTCGTGCTTGATGGGCATGCCTCACACGTGAGCTACGAGGTCATCAAATTGGCCATGGAAGTCAACATCATCCTCTTCCAGCTGCCCTCCCACACGTCGCACATCACCCAGCCGTTGGACGTCGTCGCTTTCGGAACCTTCAAGAAGGAGGTGACTAAAGTGCTGCAAGACTACTACCACGCAAACGGCGGGTTGTTATCGCTGAAGCGTGACGTGCCCGGCGTGATCGCGGCGGCTTGGCGAAGGAGCTTTACACCGGAGCGGAGCAAAGCATCCTTCGGCGGGGCGGCGCTGTGGCCCGTGGACATGGATCGAGCACTACCGCCCGGGCTTCAGGGCACGGCGAAGAGGAAAGAGGGGCCGACCGGGCGCCCACCCCTAGAGGATGTCCCCATCGCCATGACCCATGAGCAGCTGGAAGAGGCAATCGGAGCGAGGGGCCTGAGGCAGTTGAAGGCGGGAGGACGTACCATTATCGGACCCAAGGTAGGCACGGTGATGCTCGGCGGTCTCCTGACTCAGAGGAAGCGCGCCAAGAAACTGGCAACCTCGCGGGGCTCTTTGGGCCTTCCCGACGGAGGCAACACCAACTCGGAGGAATTCTTGGCAAAGGTTGACGCAAAGGAACGCGCAGACAAGGGAGAGGCCGAGGCGAAAGCGGAGAGGGGCAGGGAGCGCGCAAGGAAGAAGGAAGAGTGGGCGGGGACTGAAGGACGCGGCGTTAGTGTTGGGCGTGGAAGAGGGCGCGGGGGGCGAGGAGGGCGAGGAGGGCAAGGGGGGCCCGGAATGGGGGAGGGATGTGAGGCTACCGGGCAAGGGAGGGCGCGGGGGCGGCGGGGGGGTGACGCGGCCGAACAGGGGCTGGAAGAGGGGCCTCACCTGGCCGTGGTCAAGGAGCGGCTGCAGCACAAGGGGCGGCTTTGCCCGTTCGCCAGCCGGCACCCTCCTTGTCCCGGGTTGGACGGCAGCGGACGCCGACACCCGTTGTTGACGTGTAGCCGCCTATGAGGCTCTCCTTGGTTTGTTTTCTACCACACTCTGAGTAGGACAAATCAAGCTACAAAAGTCGTCAGTTTCTACGTGGAGTCGATACGCACCCTGTTGTACGTTGCTTGTTGGTGGTAGCGTAGGCAACGGTGGCGTTATAGCATGCCAATGGGGCGGGCGGGGGCGGCGGGGGGCGTTTGACCGAACACCGGGGATGTCGTGATTCTGTCCCCGGGTGACCTCCTTTTTTTTTTTATGCGATCAATGTTTCTCATTCATGTCTGAATGCTCCCTCCAAGTTTTATGTCGTGGGGATATAGGAACAGTCCAGAATAGACTATCCAGGGTAAGTGGTGTACGGGGCTGATTCTTGCCGTGGCGGCACGCAAAGTACCGAAAATATACCCATTTTTGAACAACTATTTCTTGACCGCAACAACTCCTTTCGGTGTGATTTTTTTTTGTGGTCGGCTATTAACAGGGGCAACCCGTTGATGGTATTATTTTTATTCGTTTTCGATGCACATATCACACCGTACAGGCAAACGGAGGCAAATCCCGCCCCCCACATCTGCGTCCGTAATCCGGGGATATCCAATTTTCATCCCTTGGTGCCACCGAAAAAAAAAAGCTTGATTTTTCTTCACGACATTTGTGTTAGGAGCATTTGTGCCATTTCTTGGGTCTTGAAACGGTTTCAAATCCCCGCAATTAACCAATCGTCAAAATGGTTGTTAATACTCCCCGGGCCGTTTTACCCTCAAGACTTCAACTTCAACTTGGGCAAACGGAAACAGTTGTGCCTCGTCACTAACGACGATTTTTTTTTTTTTTGGGACAAATGGGTGGTGATGTTAGCTATCGTTCGATACCTAAATATCTTCGTACTTGGTTTTACTGTCGAAGAACGAGCTTTTGGCGCGGGAGGTGGCTTAGGTGGTTGTTAATGCCCGCCGCTACTCTTTATGTATGTAGACTACTGCTGCTGTACCTGGGAGAGAAAACGTTTGTCACGCATTATTATAACTCTAGAGTATTTTACCGGACGTCGATATCTTGTTACAGCAGAAGCAGCAACAGACTAATACAGCTTTTGTCACAGCTGTAGTCTGCCTGCTGCTGCCTACAAATCACAAAAGTACTCCGTTTTGCGCCGGTCGATCCGTTGTGCGTATGTATCTACAATCGATTCTTGGACGCAACGGCCGTGAAAAACACTCGGAGGGCTAACCCCAACAGCTGATCAGCGTCGGTATAAATGGGTGGGCGTATAATTATCCAGAGTAAAGTTTAAGTTTCGTTCTGGTGCATGCAGTGCTTGCAAGCACATGATTGCGGCATTCATGTTCCATATTTATTGGCATTGGTCTGTGAGCACAGACTACTACTTCTCGACCTCGTATTCCACCGCACGCCCAAAGGGTGCGGGGCACTACTACTGCTGTACCGCGGCTGCTGTGTCAGCAGTTACACATGAAAAAGAAAAAACTGACACTCGTACTCCGCACAAACACACATAAAATAGCAGCCTCTCCCTCTCAAGAGCCGCAACTTGCACATGCAAGGCTACATCGTCTGTAAGTCTGTCTCGATTCCGCCTCGCCATCCACATCTAGACTAAACATGTCTAGTAGACTAGACTACATTAATCAACGAAATTAGAGCAGGGTGCCCAGCGGCAGACTCGGCGTCGTTCATGAGCCTGCCGCACTTTTCTCTGTTTTCGGCTGCTGCCGGGGTTGATTGATGACACATTGAAAATCGTCCATCTCGTCTACTGTACTCCCCTTCCTGGATAAATACAGCCAGGAGAAAATCTCAGTCAAGGCCGGCGGTTATTGGGACAATTCCACTTGACACCGTGGATGGAGGTGTGAGGTGAAGACACAATTCGCAAAATATGTCAAAAAACCCAAATCCAAGTGTGGGGTATCATGTAAGACGAGGAACTCTATCCGTCTGAAGCCCAAGGAGTTTTCTCCATGCACCCGTAATGAATGCCGGGGCGCGTGTATGTCGGGTTTACATGGCCCTTGTGGGCAAACTGCACAATCTACGATACAATGAAGGAAAGCAGAGATACCGGCGAAACACAGCTGCGTGTTTTGGTTATCAATCAATGCAATTGTACAGGCTTCAAGGCCACACAGAAGCATCACCATCACCTAGTCTACTTCTTCTGCGTTTGGAGTGCACACGCAATCATGGTGTTGCATGGCCGTTCTTAGTTGGTGGAGTGATTGGATCACACCGTTAACGTGCCGGGGCACCTTAAAAAAGCCCCCCCCACCCCCATCTATCATCTCGCCATCCGGTAGGCCCAATGCCCCGTCGTCTTCAGGACGCGTGGTCGCCGATGGTCTACATAGCAGCGAAGGTATGGAGCAGGAGTCC
>CACKRE030000345.1:13038-25045 GCA_902602495.3 Ectocarpus sp. CCAP 1310/34 | reverse complement strand
CCCCCCCCCCCCCCGATACCTACTTTTTCGCCGTCCGGTGGGTTCAAACTGCCGTGGTAGGAACCCTTCAACCCCTGTTTCACCCAGACCCGGGGGTCCAAGTCCGGTCCACTTATCCTACAGGTTCAGGAAATGTACAGTCCTTAGTGCTGTACTCCTGCTGTATCCAATCCCTATAGTCTAGGCCGCTTCCCTCAAAGCACGGGTAAAGCATATCACCACCTTCGAGGTCGAGAATACCACCGGAGAGCAGCAACGGGAAGATCCAATGTCCTCAATAAGACCAGCACCTACCCTTCCTTCCCGATTGGTAGGCCCCGCAAGCGTTGGTGTTGAAAGCCAGTTCCAACGTGTCAGCGAAAGGTTAGTGTAGCATGGAGCCATCGCGGGTCCACCACAACGAAGCTTCTCCTGTCCTTTCCAAGAAACGTTCGTACAGATCGTGCACGACGAAGCGACCGACTCTCTGGCGTTGCATTGTTGATAGGGTGTATTTTCCCCACGCCGTTTGTTTCGGTTGTGCAAGGATGGCAAGAAGTCACGAAAGCACGACGAGGGTGTGGGTGCGCAAGGGTGGATTGTGCGATGAAACCATCTGTTGAATTGATACTTGTAAGGCATGAACAAGAGCGCCAAGAAACCAATTGCCCTCGTGATGTAGGCATGTGCACAGAGGACACCGGGCACGAAGAGAGTAAGTGGGTGGTACCCATGAAAAGCGCCCCCTCCCATTTTGGCGTTGTTTTGCGATCGGCCCGACCCGGTATGTTAGTCTTTAGCGCCCAACAACCTCTCCTAAGGGCTTGGGAGAAGGGTTAGGGCTGAAGGTTCAACTGGGCTCTCGACGGGCCATTTTGCTTGTCGGATATGGAATACCCACCTGGGACACGGGGCACAAGCCATCCCAGGTCTTGAGATCACCGCAGTGGAATACGGCCCGTGAGAACTGTTCTGGGTCCATGGAGTCGTCCCCAATGGACAATAACGCCTCCTCCCCTTTCTCCTCTCCCTCCGGATGACCAGACAGCCCGTTCTCCTCCCCTCGTCGCCTCCGAGTTGTTGCTTGCTGTCTGGCAGGACAAGCGATGGCCACAAAACCCGTTACCGCTGTGCAAATCCTGCAAGCTTCATGGAGCGTGAGGCGTGAATCCAGAGCCTGAAGTGGTGAGAAGGAAGTGGAGGAGTAGGGGTCGAAGTGATGCATTATGTGTTTCGTTCGAAAGGGTAGCCATTCGGTATCGAGAATCAAAGAAAGACATGCAGTGGCTGGAAAGGGGCGGGGGAGGGCTGCTGAAGTGGTGGAGAGGAACGAGCTGGACAAAAAGACTTGTTTCGGAAGCGCCTGCGTGTCCCGTATCCTACCCGCGTGTGCCGGGTGTTGCGCCTTTTCGCTAAGTGTTTTCAGAAATGACATTTCAAGAAAGGACGGAATAGACAAAAGGAGACATTCGACAACGAGTTTCAGGCGCAGGTGCTGTTGTACTTAACGGCAAGTCAAGCGTAGAGTGAGCAATTCTGTGGCGAAATAATCCCCAAAGATCTGATCGTGACAAGAAACCCCACCATTTCAATCGCGTTCTCCAAGAACAACGTTGTTCGCATCAGCGTTTCCCATAACCCACGGCTCCCCCTTACCCCCACAGACTGCGCACCATGCTGACGAACTCTGAACGCTCAGTCGGCAAATTCTCTCTCACGACCCACCGCTCCCCCTTACCCCCAGACTGCGCAGCATGCCGACGAACTCTCGAACGCTCAGCCGGCAATTTTCTCCCTTCATCACCGGAGGTCGCGGTCTCCTCTTTGGAGCTCTGTTGCTTGGGCTGGGTGGGGGTTCGGCCGGGGTCATGGCGGTGTCCTGGTTGTCTTGGTCGCTAGAAGTGCTGCTGCTATCTGACCTCCAACTCGTTGAGGATTTTCTCTTGGTTGGCTGGAAGACGGTCGGAGTTGCAGGCAACGCTGCTGCAGGTGAAGGTGCGGTGGACGGACCGCCAACAGCGAAAAACTCCATGATTTTTGTCAAGCGGGGGCGGTGCACCTGTCTTAGCGAGAGGCGGGAACGATGCAGGGTGGACAGGGGGGTCGTTGGCCAATTCTTGTCGTGGTTTTGCGAGGCTTTACCTACGGACGCTGGTTTCGTCCTCAGATCTGTGCGCGAGCCACTGTACCGACGCTTAGCCATTGTACAATGTAGCCAATGGCCCTGAAGAAGCTTTCAAGGACATGATTGCCTTTCGGGTTGGGCGGCCACGGCCAGAGGATACAAAGTTGAGGGAAATTCGGGATCTGAACCAGGTGTTTAACGGTTCGCGTTGAGAGAGGTGGGTTGATCGTGTTATCGGAACGAAGAAGTCGCCCGTGTTGCACGGGGTAGACGTTCATCGTGTCCGAACGCAATCAATGCCCGCTACGCAAGTTACATTTCTTGGTAGGTGTCCGCGTCAGTTGAACCAGTACGAAGGTTAGCGGATACTGAGCCAAGATTTGCACTGTTTTGGTGAGAAGAAGATGATGGCAGCAGCAACAACAACATCAACAATGGTTTGCAACACCCTGGTGCTTCATACTGGCACGGTTCCCGATATGTAGCCTCTCTATCGCGAATACAACTGACACATGCCAATCCACAGAACTTCTTGCGGTGTTCACCTCCATGATGTCGGAAATCTCTCGATCGGCCTGTCTAGTCGATGCCCGGCTAGTATTCAAGACCTGGACGCGAACCGAGCAACACATGCCAAGAGCAAAGCGGACAAAAGGGGAACAGTATTGAGCGGTCGCCGTGTGTTGAAGTTGGTGAGTTGTGCTGTTGACCGTGGCGGTAATTCACCAATCGAGTAGAATAGTGCCAAGTGCGATCAGTCGCAGATAGTTGCTCCTGACGACTCTCGGAAAAGTAATGCTGGTACTAGTTTTCTACACCATGTTCATATCTCTAACCCTGACCCTTGTTCTCACGGCCGACAGTTGTGCGGTCACCGTACAACACGATAATTTGGTTGGTGCAACGGGAAAGTACGAGGAGGATATACACGGCCAGTCAAGACACACACACCCAGGTACTCCGACATGGAGAAGACCACTTTCCCCGAAAGTGGCAAGCTGCAACGGCCTTGATGATGCTGCGGTTGCAGATCAAGAGCGTAGGACTGCACCCAAGAGGTTTCGCTGATAATGGGGACAAGTAGGCGTCGGTACTAGCGCACCCCGACCTGAAAACTTGTAGTACGTACCTCTGGAAGGAGGTGCTGCTCGAACGCAAATCGAAGACGATGGTGAGCAAGCGGTAGTCCCACGGAGACAAGTTGATTTTCTTGTGGGGCCCGGGGCTAGGACACCGCCATGGTGGTCACGGGATTGCACGGGACGTTCGTACAGAACGACGGCAACAATAATACAGGGGTGGTGGGGGGGGGCGTGCTCATGTTTGGATGCCTAAGCGGTTAGACCATTGTCCTCGAGGGGACGGAGCATGGTCCCCACAGGATCATCACCGATGGCCAATCTGTTCTTCCTAATTCGCCCCAAGGTGCCTCAAGATCGTTTTCCGTACCTCTCTGAACTATGAATATCACATGCCCTTGTTATTGCTACCTGAAGGGAAGTGTGTGTATGGGGGGATGAAAGTCGTCGCCCAACCAATGTGCTGGTTCACACCAGATGGGCAATGAAGAAAGGGAATGGAGACTGTGTTTCGTACTTGCTGTATGTTCAAGGCTTCTGGACAGCACTGCGATAGCTAGTTCTTCTCCATCACCGTACTAAGCTAACATGCAACTCGTCTTGCCGAGCTTCACCGTGGCTTGTTTCTCACATTGACGTTTCTCCCGCGAGCAAAGGGCTTCGCCCTCAATGGTAACGGCCGTCCGATGCCGTTTTTCTTCCAGCCGGCGCAACCGTTGGCTCCCCCGCTTACCCTCGCGGCGGCAGCAGCAGCAGACGCAGACGACGAAGCAGAAGGACCAGGGCCTTGGTTGCGAGGGGCTACCCAAGGGGCGTAACGCTTAAGACAGAGGCGTGTCAATGCCTCCACAAACTCAGGGAACAGCATCCCCCCTTGTCCTCCCTCGGTGTCCCCGGTTACCTTGAGAAAAGCCGCCTCTTTGCTGAGCGATTCTGTCTCTATATCCTCCCCTCCTCCTAATCCATCTTGGGCCGGCTTCTTTGGCATCTCGTGAAGTTTTCCTATCTCGTTCTGTTGATTTACCCCTGCTTGGCAGTCGCTGGTGTTGTTCCTGCTCTTGCTGGTGGTTCCAGTGGCGGCTGCCGCAGCGGCGCCGCCACTCTTATCGCTGCCATCACCGCGAACGCGGTCACCCATTGCTGCGCCGGACTGACCACTAGCCTCTGCGGCGGCGACGCCGCCTTTGGTGGGACTCTCGCCACTGCGGTGGCCACCCCTTCCCTTGTGCGGTGCCTGTTCGCCGCGCTTTGTCTGCGGGCGACGCGGGTTCCCACTAGCAGCCGACGAGGGTCGACATCGTCTGGTAGTGTTTCGTCCGCTGACTTCCATGTCGCTATTCTTAGTCTTAGGCGAGGTGTCTACACCACCATGAGCACCAGGACAACCGAGGATCTCGATACTGCGCGCTGTCTTCCTGTTTCGTCCTTCTCGTGTGACCCGGTGGATGACGCTTGCCCCAGCTGCCCAGCTGAACCTTCCCTCCAACACCTCGCAGTTGTCCTATTTTGCGGGTTAACGACATGAACCGATTGGTTTTCGGCGACGCGTGTCAACGATTGAGTCGCCACTAAATTTACTTGAGTCACTTATTCATATTTTCCCGCAAATTCTTGGTTTCGACAAACATGCGTGGTCAGATGGTTTTGGGCATCCAATCGTAGTACTATCACGCACGTCCACCGCGGGATATAGTCAAACCTTACATCTGCCCCCCTCTTCCCTGTCTCTTCCTCGCGAACGACGCATTATTGGTTTATGGAACAACACGTTTGTTCTGACTTCGATTTTGTCTTTGTCCTCACCACGAAATCCAAAAACTGAGCCCCAGACATGGAAAGCTTCTCCACGAGCGCCCGTTCCCCATGGGTCCCCAATCCCGTACCTCCACCAAACGGTTCAGCTTCGTCGCCCTCACGCGCCCCTACCGACCACACTGGGCTCACGCCTGCAGCGCGTATCCTTTCAATCCTCGCAGGACTGCTAGCTCGCTCGAGTCTAGTTGGACACTCCTCCAAGGCACGCAGCCCAGGGAATGGGCTTGCTGCAACCGAGGTTGTCGGGATTGAAGCCTGGAAGGAGGGTGCGGAGGGCGGAGCACCGGGGGGGATGATGAAGGCCGTGTCCACCCCTTCGCTCCCCGGGATTCGCTGTAGACCGCCGAGGGACGCCGACAGAAGGTCATCGGTAGTGCGAACGCTGCCAGAAAGCGGAAGATACACGAAGGCGCTCCAGGTGCTCTGTTTCATAGGGGGTTTCCGCTATATGTACGTGATGGCTTCAAGCAATCTACCGTCACAATCGCAATCAGCGCTCGCCTGTTCCAGGGCCATCGCGACCGCGCTAGCGCTGTTGTTCGTACTGCCGCTAGTGACGCTGCCGTTGTCATCGGACGTGGAGGCCTGAGACTCTTCTTCGTCTGCTGCAGCACCGTCCTCGGCAAGCAACTTCTTCTTACTCCCGTTGGCTTCCTCAGCGTTCAATTTGGCCGGATTTGTTGCCGGCGCCACAGCAAGTCGTTCTAGACCCGATTCCCGCTGATTGTTCACGTTTCCAAGGCAGGGTGAGGTCCATAAAGCGATTTATTATTCACGTGTTTGTCGTGTTCGGCATGTAAGCAAACAACAACGAGTGGCATCCCCCTGGCGAACAGTGGAATAACGTAACAGTAATGCAAGACAAACTCTGGTCGATTCATTCGAACGAGAATTTGTTGACCTATCGATCCAAGATTCACGCATCCTTTGCCATACGGCTCGTCTAACGGAGTCACTACCCTGAGACCCGAGCACGACGACTGAGAAATAGAACTGATGGGCATCGTCCTCAGTGACGAAAACAACACGTTCTGAACCAACCATCGCACCTCGCTGTAGTCCGTGAACATCGTCAAGAGCACGTCCCGGAAATCCGCCAGAACGAGCTGCACACGATGTCGCAAGTCTTCTACCTTAATGGAAACGCCGGTGTTCTACGCGCCGAAGGGTTGCAATGACGTGAAAAAATGAGAGGACGCGGCAGCAGCATAGGAGAGAGCCGCATTTCACTGCGCAGTCTATCGCTCAAGGCATATCAGCTTGAGTCTGGACGTATGGTGCACCCAGGTAGAGACATCTTGGGCCTTTAGAGTTGGATTGCCATTTGTGGGGCATGATGGGAGGATAGTGAGGTTACGAACTAGGTTGGTATGGCAGTTTCTCGAGCAGGCTTGTCGGAAGAGTAGTCAAGCGTTTGTCAATTGACGCCCAAATAATCATACCAGGCTATATAAACATCTACGCCCAGCGTACAGCCGAAGAGCCCCCCTTTCAGCATACAACAGAAGGAATCTACATGGTCCCTCTCTCAACTAGAAAGCCTCCTGTTCATGAAGGGAGAAATCAAGAGTCAGTAGGGCACAGTGCAACGGGCGTCGCGCGAAATTTTTTTTTCCCTCAGAGGCCTCATACGTTTCACGCGATTCAGAACAGGGTGCGTCGTGGGGTCACCGGACCCCACACTCCGTACTTGTCGATGGCCAAAGGGCAAGTGGAGTTCTACCGATACGATCTAACAGGGGCAGGGGGGGCGAGAAGAACAACGATGATTCTGCTCCCGTACACGGAATAAAAACATATGCCCGACTCTCCTACTGGAGCAGACAACAACACGCCTGGAAAGAGCACCGGATGGCTCAAGCGGGCGTGCGCTACAACAGACACGGGACGATAGGAGCAGACACTTGACGATACATTGTGTCACTCAGCCCATACTTGGCGAAAAAGCACGCACGACCAGGCTGTGGCCCAGCTGAACTTTATCTCATCACCTTCCAAAATTCTCTCTCCGCCTCGAACACGTCCTCCAAGTCTATGTACACGTTGGCCTTAACTAATGCTGCGCATACGATGGGGTCTTCTCGCGAATCGCAAGGGTCGACCTGGGAATAGACAAGTACACAACGCTGGTTTCCAGCTGAAAAACGCGCTGGGGTGGCAGGGGTGAAACGTCCCATTCGGTTGCCCTCCCCTAGTGAGGACGCTTTCATGTCCCTCCTTCGAGTATTCTTGAATTTGTTGCGTGTACGTTGGGTTGGCAGCGAAGAAGGCAATAATATGTTCCTGCCAAGGTATTTCGCACGCTTTATTGGTACAAGGGAGAATGTGTCGCGTCTTTGAACATCGGCACGCAAGCGTCGTGCTTTCCCCGTACTAATGAGTTGAATTGTGCAGCTAGACACCCAGGTACGTTCATCAACACTCCTCGAGGTGATCCGAGAATTAAACGATACAACACGTCAACCCTATAGACTACCGTGTTCCGACGCAGGAATAGGCTGCAAGAGTGTGACATCTGTACTCATTCACCAGATGACCGTGCTCTCCCACGAAGGATGGTAGTCTGTGGGGGCTCCATCCAACGTCTGCCCCGCTTGCCGGCTTTTCTCGGGCCATTCCTCTCCAGCCCGGTACGTACCGTTGACTTCATACATTTTTCGCGGACAAACGGCGTGTGATGACTGCTGTGTCGCTGTGCATCGTGACGACCGCAGATGATCGAGCGAAGTGCATTTCGTCAAGTCGAACACACGATAACGCTACGCGCACAAGCGCAACGTCTCTTGTTTCCCTTGCCACCTTCCCTAGCCCGACCTTGGTGGGTTTGAAACCTCTCTGTTCCCCCTCCCCTGTGTTCCTGTCGAGTTTTTTCAATGTCTACAAGCTGTTGTATCTCGGCGTGCTCGGATTGGTCTTCTCACCACACGTGGTGCACGTAGCAGACCTGAAGCGGCAGAGTACATCAGGGCGCCCCACGGAGCCATGGTGCAATCATACCTGCTTCTTCGAACGCCACGGAGGCTGCTGTAGAACAAGCGCTGGAGCTTGACATGGCCCGGTGCTATCTTTAATCCATCGAGGAAGGCCCGACTAGCCCCCGCGTGCTCCTGGACGAAATAAGTATCATGAGATTGCGAGAGAGGACGTGAAGGCTTCAGAGCTGCAACCTCGAGATAGCCACTAAATGTTCCAATGTTCTTGGTTAACGCGTCAAGACTTGGAGGCGGTTCTATCATCCCAAAGCAATATCAGGGTTTGGTCACGAGCTCGTTGCATCGTTTATATTCCGTTCTATGTTGTATGTGTTGTATGGTGCTAAAAAACGCTTCGGGGCTATGTCTGGCGGATGGAGACAATCTGAAAAGGTTTTTCTTGTCTGCGCCGCGCGGTGTTTTGTTCCTCTGAAATCAATACCGGGGAAAAAGTGCGACACGTTGGACGCGTCAGGGAAGAGCATACGAAAGCATTGTGTCATGTGTAGCCCGTACGTGAAGCAACAGTCGAATCGGCTCGCCTGCATCTTGAGTAGTGCCTGCCCTTTCTGCAGAAACGCTAATGGTTGAGCTGGATCAAGTACAAGGGATTGGTCCAGGTCGCGAACGGCTTCCCTGCACTCTCCTCCCAATCGTAGCCTCGCACTTGCCCTACCAGGAGGTGGAAACCGTGCGAAACCGCTGCAAGTTTTTCTTTCGTGCTTGCGTGCCAATTCTGCAACTGTTGCGGACAAGCGCACAGCTATACGGTACTAGAGACGACGGAGAGGCAAAGAAAGGCTAACATCTTGGCGGTAAAAATCAATCGCTGGGGTATTACACCTCTTGATTGATTGGGCCCAGGTTATGTAGACACTACACGAGCGGTGTGTTTGGACGAGAACATCTTAGTGCCGATTCTCAGCGTACATTAACTTTTACGTTTTTGCCCCCACAGTTTATTCGGGGAAGCAGGAGATTGACACGTCGCGAGGCAGGGGGCTGCACTGTGAAAAAATACTTATCATCGAGACCAGATTCCGAAATACATGACTGCGTGCTACCACCACCATCCTTCTATGGGGCGCACTGATGGAGAATTTTGGAGGTGTCGGGGTGCTTTATCTGTGCGGTACTTTAGTGATGTCACAGACGCATTGCTGTGAAGTGAGAGCATCCCTTCGCACCTTCGGAAGAGCAAGCGAGAAAGCTCTTGCGCTCGTCTTGACGGCCTGGGAGTACACGTCTCGGCTTCTTCCTTGAAAACTTTCTTGACGATGTCGATCGCTACCGTGAAGGCTCGAATACTTTCGGAGCACCGACCACAGCAGAAAGCCGCTTCACCTCTTTGTCGAAACGCACCTGCCTGCGTGGTAATCGTTAAAGGTGCAGGAGAGGGGGGTGATAAGTGCGAGTGTTAAGTACGAGACATGATTTGCACATCATCATCATGCGTACAGGGCAGCCCTTCGGGAATACTCCGATAGTTCTATGCACACAACGAGAAGTGAACACATGCGCCATTGCTATTGATCTGAAAATATGTACGTAAACAATCACCGTTTCATGTACAACTTCTCGTGTAAATCCTTTCACGTGTTGTCCTGTCCGCACACCACACGTGCTTCCACAACACGCCCCTCGTTTCGTCCTCAGAGCATTCAAGAGGTGGTCCAACAGGAGCACAATATTACATTTCCACCTCTGCCATCGAACGGGAGGTATATTCCGCCATATTCCCAGGTGTCGCCACAGCCGTGTGATCTCCAATTTTTGGTATCGTTCCGATCGTATCGTAGCTCTCCTTTCGGCCGTCCCTGGAGTCTTGACCGCCAACATGACACATATTTCGAGTGGAGACGCCATCTTCGTCCAAACGCATGTCAAAACGTCGGAAGAATCCGATAACACGACCAGCTTGTATATTGCCGTCTTGCTTTTCCGCACCCTCCGAGGTAAACAAGTATTAGTGGGGCATCTATGATATGTACACAGCTGACGTGAGACGTGAATCGTGTCAGCCGACGGAGGACCTTCATCTGATTGGCCATTGATTCCTCCGCGTTCGAAACGTCAGCGATTACGCCGCGTTCCCGGCGCCAAACACCAAACACTGCTCACTGCTGTGACTTCACACCTCAACACCACCGAAGCACCAAAGCACGAAACGTAGGCCCACGAGCCAGCAGGTTCTGGACACAGACAACACGCGTCGGACTGTACCTGAGAGACAAGATTAACTGCTTGCCTCTTAGTTGAGTCACTCACAACGCGCATCTCGCAAACACGCAATCCTGCACTGAAGATGCAAGGACATTCAACTCCACAACCAAAGACAAAGAGCTACGACGCCCGACAACGAACTACCGCCCCGCTGCACAGGAAACCGTGGCGGTCTGGGCAAGGGTTGCGGGCGACAAATCCGCGAGAGTTGGAACGCTTCGTCGACAGTGGCAGGTAAAGCAATGCTGTAGTCTAGAGACCCCGCACTCAAATTTTTTTGTCTCACCAGATGCACAAGCAATGGTTGTTGCCACCTACATGTGCATGCCGCTGCCGTACATGCACATCCATCTGTAAGTCGTTCGTGGCCTTTAATGTACTGTCCTGAATACAAGGTTGTAGTCTACAATGTCTAGTGGGTACCCTCGCAGCCTACTAAGGGCCACGTCATGGGTTCGAGTCCCGACAGAGTGCGTTTTTTTCTCACTAATTCAATCCTGGTCTCCGTCGGAAACGACGCGCGGCAAAGGTCGTTGTTTAGTAAACTTGATCGACTTCATAAGCCGCGAGGGAAGGGATTGCTGTACCCTTCTCGCGATGAAAGTATCTCAGGCAGGAACCGTAGGAGGGGGTCCAGCCCCCCCCTCCTATGTGACCCCGGTTGGGTCGTCTAGCTAGTCGAAGTGGAGGATGGGGGCCAGAGGGGCAGACGACGGAGTAAAAAAAAAAATGTAGTGCCAAGGGATTTGACCGGCCTTGTAGCGCGTACCCAGCCGTACGTACTGCATAGAATTGCGTCAGCTGCTGCCCAGGGTCAGGATCGGCTCGGAGCAGGTTCAAATTCCTCATTGAAAAGTAGGCTGTAAGAGGATGGGGCGTGTATCGAATAGCTGCGTGTGTGACCGCCGATTGACACACGGCAGCGGGTTACTTGATTTCGCTGGGATGTCTCGCACCCCTCGGACGGCGTGTTTCATTTGTGCAGAGATGGGATCGAGTGCGTGGGCGTCGGGCGTGAGAGCAGACTGACGGCAAGGACATCGACGGCAGCATCGATTAGTTGGGATGGATTGACGCTAGACCCAAGGCCTTTCGGACGGTTCGACGAGCACAACACACTCACTACCGGGAAAAAACCGGTGAGGCATGGTATGCTCGAAGCTACTCTCTGTCGAATAGAACCGAGGAGACCAGCAATGTGTTGTCCCCTCGTAGGCTTGTTCCCTTGAACAGTGGGAGAGACCTCCTGAGCCAGGCAAGCCATCCATGTGTTGCAGCTCCTCGCGTCATTGTTGTCGCTGTCTTCGCTTTCAAACCAGTTTCGACCTCTGCTCACGACTTCCGTAAGGCGAGCTGTTTTTGCTCTTGAACAAGAACGACGGTGGGAATGGGGTAGGATGTATCGGGAAATAGCGCAGGACCATTGTTTGTCGTATGCTATCACCGCCAACGAGGAGGTTGACGACCCTACGGAAAAAGGACAAGTTCATTTCGACGTATGCATAAGGACTTCGTTGTGCTCAATTTCACGTCATCATTTGCATATTCGATGGAGAAGGCAGCAAGAGTGCCGTACTGCAAGGTAGGTTCTTCGAGAGGTTATCTCGGCGGAGTTGACAACCAACCATGCCTTAAAACCTCCTACGCTTGCTTTCAAGTTTTTTCTCCTGCAAAAAGGAGGCCATGGCATGAACAAACGACGCCGTAGAGTTTTTTTTTCTCAGGGCACGAAACAAACGCGCAAATCATTGTGCGTTGGCCAATGCTTCACGGCAACCATGCCTCCTGTGCTCCCTGGTGCCAAAAACCGAACC
>CACKRE030000344.1:53194-63368 GCA_902602495.3 Ectocarpus sp. CCAP 1310/34 | reverse complement strand
TTGGCTTGTTTTACAACGTCGTTGCCAAGCGACGAAAACCCAACCCCGATGGCAAACATCAGGGGGGGGGGGGCGTACTCTGATGTTTTGCATGCCTTGGCGGTTAGACCATTAACCGCACGTCCTCGAGACGACAGAGCATCGTTCCCACAGGATCGATCACCGATGGCCAATCGTTCCTTCCTTTGCCAAAGGTGGCTCAAAAATGTCTTCCCTAGTCTAGCCATCCTATCGATATCATTTCCCGCCTTTTCAACCCACTTCCCACTCCCCACTAGAGCTACCGTCCTTTCCTCTCTATTCCATGCCTCAAACATCTCCCTGTACTTGTCTGCTACTTTTCCCAGCTCAGTCATGTACACTTCCTTCTCCGTCTTGTACCACTGACATTCCGCGACTACATGAACACGGTCTTCGCACTCGGAGCCGCAATCGTATTTGAACTTGTCGTCTTCATGGTCTACCTTCCGAAGTCGTCGGCTACGTTCTCGAAAGCCAATGTCCCCGGTCCTGAATTTGACCTTCAGCTTTGTCCCTGCATCCATTGGTCCATGTAGGTAATCCTTGAACCCTTTTCCTTCTTTCAACATTCCGTACACTTCAGACCCTCCTTATCGTTGGTTTATTTCTTAGATCCTGTTCTTCTCTCTCAGCAAAAGCAACAGAAATCTTCTCCTTGAACCCTTTTTGACCCTCCGTATCGTCTTCGTCAATTTCGAATCCTTTCCATTCGTCACCTACAACCTTGACCCCCTCCGTGGGTTGTCTACCCCTCTTGTTGTTTTCCCACTTCGCCTCCCAGGCTATGCTCGGACCTCTCCTCTCCCATACCGCACATGCGATACCGCCATGTCAGCTTTCTTGCGTCTCTTCCCGATCGTAGGGATTGGATCCCCAATCCTGCCCTGACGGCTGCATTACTTGTGCGCTTGGAGCATCCTAGGGTGACCTTCGCTGCTTTCATCTGCGCCGCCTCGAGCTCTTTCACTACCTTCTTACTCCCTTCCGATATTTCTCCGAGTACGTTTTCAAGCGGCGGTACGATTACGCCTATGTAATTACAGTCGTATATAGTTTTTATCCTATTGTCCCCTCAAGCCGAGTGAGTGTTGTGACTCTGCCTTTCTGTCTATTTTCGACGCCGTGCGGATTGATTTCACGCAAATATACGCTGGCTAAACCTCTTCCTCAGAGCTATTTCCTGTCTGCTCATACGCTCAATGTTCAAGGCAGGCCATCACTCGTATGGGTGTCTGTCGCGTCAGCAGTTGTTCAATTCTCAACCCCCGTTCCCCTCCCCGTTGCGTTGTCCCTATTTCATTCCGCACAATGCCAGACGCGAAACATGCCTGTCATCATCATCGCCATCAACGTCATCCCCGTGTCATTGGTTCGTGAGTTTAGAGCGGCTTTTAGTTGCTTTGTCTGGGTGTGCCAAGGCTCCCTCGCTTTGGGGTTTGTTGCGCCAGGCGTGTCTTTCGCAACGCCGCAGGTTTCTTTTGTCCGAGAAGTGTCATCTCAAATTCTATTGCAACGAGCTGGCCCATGTTTAGGGAATAGATAGTTGTGCTGCTGTGAGTACTTGAGAGTGCTGCAAGTTCCCCTTGTTGATATTTTTGTGCTCAGTGCATCATGGGATGACGCACACCTGTCGTTGGACTCACGGTCAAAACGGTTGCTCAACGAACCTCCATCCCACCCTGTCATGCTCTCTCATATTTGTGGCAGACCTTCGTCGGGAATTTCATTGGCATTGCCATGGGCAGCGTCGTGCTTTGTTCGTTCAGCAAAGCCACCTCCACAGCGGCTGTCGTTCTGAACATCCTAGGCTTCATCGCCGACGCTTTTTCCGCGTTATTATTGTGAGTGCATGAGGTCAGTTTCAAGCTACATTTCGTTGAACGCGAGACTTACCTCTGACTTTCCTCGCGTATGTTACCGAGGAATGCGAAGAATATTCTGTGGTCTACCGGGCGTTGTGCAAACGGTGGACCGGATGGGTGCCGTCCTGCACCAAATAACGCCGCTGTACCCCTGCCGGTAACTCGCACTGGTCGATAACTGACGCGACGGGTGCATGTTGGGTTGTTGGTGAGGTTTTGAAAATCGGCACTTCCTCGCGGGCGGGCGCCCCATCTCCCTGGCATCTCTTCCCACTCCCCAAGTTTAGAAACCTTGTCAAACGCTTACTCATCGCGCGCGGCAATGCAACACATGTGAAGCCCTCTTTTCTTGGTTGCGACATCATCTATCTTCCGGTTGTGGACCCGAGTTCTTGGCGGTATCGGAACACTGATGCATGGAGTTCACAATGATCGCTCGTAATTCCAAAACGACGAAGGAAGGATGAGCGAGGCTATTAGGTTAGTATTACAGTGAACACCACGCACGAACGAGCTGCACAAATTATTTTTCCTTCGTGCCGGCGTGTCTGGGACGGGTTGCTGCAGCTGGCTTCCGATGTGGTTTCCCCCCAACATGTAATGCAACACTTTGCGATGTTTGCAGAACACCTTGCCGATCACCACTATATCGCAATTAGCATCCTTTTCGGGCACGCGGTGACCCGAGCACCCCAGTGAGGGGGTGCAGCAAGGAAACAGCGCGCAGGCAGAGGGGTACAGAAAAATACTGTAGTGTGGAGCCTCGCAACGTGTGTATACCCACGCGGCCTTGTTGAAGCGAAGTGGCGAAACATGTGTGCGGGGTTCCTTGTTCGTTAACCAAAACTGGACAAGGCTGCCGAAAGAGCTGCTACCGGCGGTGGTGACGGTAGCGTGTTTGGCACCGAGGCCGATCCAGTCGGTGTCGCGCTCGCTGGAAATCGTGTGACAGGCTTCCGACCGGAAAAGGGTACACGGGCCTCTATAATTTACTGCCGTCGTTGGGGATAGGTGTAGCTCGCCTCGCTCGATGTAGTAGCGTCACGGGCAAGGGTGTTGAATCTTTCTTCAAAACTGGAAGCCGCAACGTAAATGCCCACGCCTTGCCATCCTTCCACCGCTGCTGCTCCCTCTCTGGTCGCTACCATCGAACGCGTTCATGAATTTCAGGATCACCTGGTTGCACGGGGTGTTTGACGGCGGTTTCGGCGTTGCGGATGAGGTTTTCGTCCTTCTACTTGTTATCCACGCTATCGCCGCGCCCCTCACCTTCCTCGCGGGCTCGGTGTTTGCTTTCAAGGCGGTCTTTACCTGGACACAGGGCGGTGGTGCCGCACGTCACCGGTGGATATGGAACACCCGGTGCCAGTTGCTAGTGTGCAGGTGAGGTGAAATGTGCCACTATTTAGAGGATAACCTTGCCTCTGTGTGCCGCGAATGCAACATCCGAAATGCTACGAACCTCTTCTTCTTGCAAACGTGAAAAATAATACATTGTCGGAGTATTGATTATTTAGGACAAGACCCGAAACGAGAAAACTGCACACACTGTGCAAACCATGACAATTGCCCCCGTTGCGATCCTTGAGTACTCCTTCACACCTCAAGCGAGAGAACCCTCGGAGCGGATTCCCAAGCCTAATGTTCGATTCAGCACTTAACGCTCGGGCTCTTGCTGGCAAGAGCATACTTTGTTATTTTATTTTTTCTTTTGAGAATTCTGGCCCTGCGATTCATCGGCATGTCCCCGCACGCGTCACCGAGCAGGCTCCCAAGTCTATGGACAACGCGTGCTCATGGACAACAGATTTTTCAAGTCTCCCAGGGCAATACATAGCACGCATAGCTTCCTGTACAACCGCCAGAAGACGTACTTGGGAGTCAGTCGTAGAGAATTACCTTCTGTGTGGGGGGCGAGGAACGACACGCAGTGCTGCACATTCACGGCAGGCTGTACTTTCGACGCGCGCGGAGTATACCGCGTTGACTTTTCGTATGTTTGATGGGGACCGCGGTGGATATGAGGAACTCTGGAGTTTGGTGTCCTCTGTTAGCATTGTTTCATCGTGGTCTTATTGTTGCATTGTTTTCCGGTGTTTGACGTACGGAAGTTTTGTTGGGAAAAGACGCTGTCGCTGTGTGTTGGATGTTCCCCCCAGTATTCGCAGTTGTACATTAGTTTACGGCTTATGCGGCAACTAGCTTAGCGTCACCGCCAGCCGGCGCAACTGGCGTGGTTACTAATGTCAGAAAAGAAGAGAGACGGGGCGTTTATGAGCGTTTCCAGTCCCCACCTCTTCGAGGTTGCTGGTCACGGGAGGAATGGCGTATTTCAAGTTCAAAACCGACCAGCTTGCTGCTCAAGAGTATGCGTTGTCCTTGACTTGTGGGTACAATAGCTGGTTCCTGGATAGAGCTTTGAGTTTGGCCCTCGGAGCCACTAGATTTTGTGGCTCTACAGTGTTATTCATTGCTAGTGGCTTTTAGATTTGCTGTTGATAATACAATCGTTGTCGCACCATCCGAGGCGTAAGGAAAAACCACCCAAACCCGAGCATTAGAACCGTGTGCGAGGCTTGGAAGCGGTAGTACAGTGATTGGATCATAGCTTGTGATGATGGTCGTTTGCCCTTCGGCGAGCGTGACCAACGGGCTTTGGAGTCCTATGTGTGGGCAAGGTTGAGTTGTCATTTTTGTACGAAGTGAACCTTTTGGGAGCCATGCTTTCACGTTACTTATCCTATTACGGTGGAAAAACCGCAATTAGACTAGACTACATATTTTGACTGCATGGTCGACGAGTCGGGGTTCGCTCAGTTTTCGCTATGGCACATCCATCCATCCACGCTCTGTATCGAAGTCGTCTTAATAAATTGACTTGGCCGTCCATGCATTGAGAACCCTGGTGGCTGACAGTGCTTCAAAACCCGGGGCTCTCTGGCGGGCTTGGTTTATGAGGCTGCAGCCACGCAGGCACGCGCGGACACGCACGCAATCGTCGTAGTGCTAACTGTATTTACGATTGGTTGAAGATTGGGTCATTGATGGGAATGAGGTGCCGGTCTACACATCGACAATAATGCTGTACTGTTATTCCATTGGCCTAGATCTGCGGGCTCACGGGCAACATGTTGCAGACGGTGCAATCTGTATATATGTCGTGTACTCGAAAAATATCAAGTCGAGAAACCGTTTGAGAAGGCCTGGAAGGTTCCCATCCGCGAATAATCACCGTCTGCGGTGAGGATTAGACTCGTATCGACTTGTCGAGGAGAATGCGTGTTTTTGGAACAAATTTATGTTCTTCTTCGGGTCGTCGAGATATGGATGTCCGTCCAAGTCCATCCGCCTTTCTTTCACTAGCGCAACCTTTTTGATGGACCTCCGAAAACAACAACAACGATCGAGCGATATTTACCTGGACACCACCATTTGTACCCCTCACTGCCCTACACAAGCCCTGTCGTCTACGCCACACTCTTACCAACACCTCATCCGACTCAGAGGTCTAACGACAATGACTTCTTGCATGTGCCAACGCTACGAATAAACCCCAAATGTACAGTACAGCATCGCATGTTTCTACATTTGCTGACCCGAAAAGTGCCACCAAAGTGTACATATTACCACGATGCTGGTATTGCAAATGATGAAAGTAACATATATCACTGACCCCCCCATATTAAGCTTCGACCCCCCATTATTTTGAAGTTGAAGTGTGTATTTTTCTTCGAACCAGAACATGCACATATACACTAGAGGCTTCCCGCACGAGTGCGTTTTGTAAGCGCATTAACACATAATAAGGTGGTTCTAGACTAACTTCTAAGGATGAATTCTACAGGGGAGCCCGCTGTAGGAACTATCCCCTCTGCAACAGGTGCCTGTTGATAAGCGCTATGTTTCGTGTCAGCTACGGATACGTACGTTACCCGGACCCTCTTGTCGGGGTCGTACAAAGGGTTAGTGCGGCGTGGGACTCTCTCCCAGCTGGTGAAATTCGTGCGGCGCTGGGGGCGCGCGTTGAATCGTGGAGAGTTTGGATGACAGATACGTCACAGGAGGAGAGGACCGGACCTGCTTGAGCCGACCTGTCGACCACACAAGGGTGCCGAAGCGAGTGGGCATGAGGTTCAGCACACAGTCTACATGCACAATGTTTTTATGGATTTAGCATGGCAGGCACCGCGATACGAGTTTGTGCTACATACCCTTCGTCATCACACGTGCGGTAGTGGAGCGAGCTCCTTTCTCTGCGACTTAACCCGGAGCCCGACGGGCAACACGTGGAGAGTGAGGCCACACAGTCCGCCTTGTACGTTCACGGCCTCCACCCGAACACATGAGGCACCTTTATCGCGGTACTCTTCTTTAACGCGTGCATTTGGTACCTGTGTCTGGCTAGAGCGGCAGCACGTCGGGCGCACCACTCCGTTGCCAGTTTTGGATGGCCTTGCGGGCGAAGACAGCGCCCAAGAGGAACGAAAGGACCCCGAGGACAACAGGTAGAATAAACGCAATCTTCACACCGGTTGACAACTCGACTCCCTCGCCCATCTCGCCTTCGGATGTGGCGATGAACCACGTCCTGGACGATTAGGAGTAGGCGTTGGGCGGGAACAACGGGGTTGGGGACACGCTGTAGTTGAGGCGCAAGGATACATCAGGCCATCATCGCTATCTCCTGTGCGACGTAAGCATTTGGGAGGGAACAAAGGCAGAGATACGGCGGTGGGAGGTCGTAACGGAGGGGGATGGCATGTATACTGCTCCGTGTAATAAATGATGAGAAAACTCACAGAACGCCAAGGGAGCAAAGGTCGAGGAGGAGGCCCACGATGAACAGCACGAACGCAGCTTTGTAGGCGCACCGTGAGAAATTGCACAGAACGGCGCTGCCCACGATGATGCCAATCAAACTGCCTGGAGTTTGAACTGCCGTAGTCGAGATGTAGCAGCACCAGGGGCGGGGTGAGTTGTGCGAGGAGGGGGGAGGTAGGACTGTACTGGTACAGACCACACGAAGAGTCGCCAAGTTCAAAATCTGTTAGTCCAAACCAAGAAGGGCACGATTTGAAGGTAGTGCCAAGTCCATTCAAACTGACGGACAAAGGGCGCAGAGCAAATATCGTCATGGCCAGGAACAACTCCTGGAAAATAATTTCGCGTTCTTTCGGCTTTGCCTCTGAACCTACCTCTGGTTCCGAAAGACGTTGTTTCCGGTACATCCCGTTCCCGCTCGTTTACTGTTTTTCACGTGCTGCTCTTGTCGTACAACATTACCTCGTTCCTAACAACGCCGCTCGGTGCAAAAACCACCGTGCGTTCACACAATTACGAACAACCCATCAACAACACATGTGGAGAACCCCTAAAAGGCACCAATTTCCCAACGATTGTCGAGAACGATTTCCCTCTTTGCACAATTTTCCTAATGCCATCAACCAACAACGCAATGATGGCTACAGCACGACGACGACAGTTGTAGGTCGCGGAAGTCCCTGTTCTTTGCGCTGACAACAACCATTGTACACTCACGCAATCCCGATAGTAAAACGGTGATGACGTGGATGACGATGATAGCGATGGCTGCTCTCCGTGTCTAGGGCGATCATAACACGTGTAGACGAAGAAAAAAGTGGAAGAAAAAAAAAAACGGTCGGGGTGGTCTGCCGAGATGAACATCATAGTCAGTCATGTTAGGGATGCTCCGCCCGAGCACCACCACCGCCTTTTGAAAAAAAAGACGGGGTTGGCAATGACGGCGGACGAATCCATCGTTGGACAACAACAGCATCACTCCGGAGGTGTAGTGAGACCGTACAACTATTCTTTATGGATGCGGACACAAGCAACGACGAGGAGATGCCTGACACGGTGGATGATCAAGACGACAACAGCGATGGGGAAGAGGGGGGCGGCGAATCAAACTCCGACAGCAAGCTGGTGGGTCAACAACCTTTGAGCCGTGTTTTTCGTCCACCTTTGGACCATAAACCGTTCGTCTTCGCTACGGTCGAACTTCATTTATAGTTCGCTGAGATTACCCATCATGATGTATCCTTGCATCGGCCAGGTGATGATCTCGGCAACGTCTAAGATCCCTTGGTCAAGGCTTGGCAGCGATGGTCACGTCGCTTCCGACGAGGATCGCATTGATTGGTGCCCTGCACATTCTGGTCGGATGTCGTCTTCAGGATTGTCCCTCATCGAAGCTCGAGTGGGCGTTGCGTCGGCTTTGCGTGCTGTTTAGGCGTGGTTTGGGGTGGTTCCTGGGGGCGACTATTTAGCGGGCAGCTGTTCCGCAAAGAAGCACTTTCAGACTGGCTATTGGTACCACCGCGTGCAGCGTAGACAAGAACACGTTCTTTGTATTTGAGCATGGGCGTTGTTCGAGCCGGTCGACGATGATCGTCGTGCCGAGTGGGGGTAGGGGTGAGTGAACTGGCACGCAGGGAGCGTAGCAGGACACGGGTTCCCAACGTTCGAAACAGCGACCAGCCGAGATGAGGAGAACTGTAAATATATCGGGACCACGAATAAACGACTTGATCTCAAGGTGACGCGTGGCTCCCTTCTGTGTGACTGTTTTGCCTGTCGGTGTCCATATCTGGTACTCTTGTAGAGTAAAGCTTCGGATGGACTATGTTGTTGTTGTTGTTGTTGTTGTTGTTGTCTTCACATTAAAAACCGTTCCGATCTCTCTCTACCCTGTTCCTTCGTACGTCCGTAATGATACAACACTCGACGCGGTCGATTCCCGTGGTCACAGGTTAACTTACCCTAAAAAGGTATACTCAAATAAACCGGCCCCGAGGGGTCCGCAAGTCAATAGAAATCAACGACAGATATTCTGGAGTCCTCCACTCCCTCTGCGCGCTATGCGAGGTAACAACTGAGACCAGGAGTCGCCATCACGGGTCCGAGAGAATGAGGTACACCCGCTTGGTACAATCTGGGTACTTCACAACGCAAGCAGATACAAGGTCATCTAGCACAGAAAAAGAGAGAAAAAAAGAGAGAAAAATACAAGGAAATAGTAAGGAAAGAGAAAACAAATGACAAAGAGCGAGGACAAGAAGGGACCAGGCCGAAAATACCAAGAAAAAAGAGACAGAAAAAGGCTCACGGTGGAGAGGCCACTAACGACAAGCAAACACGCAAACATGGCCACCAACCAGCGATACATTGTAATGGTACTTCATGTTTCGTTTGAGCGCTCGTTGTCGGCTATGGTGGCTAGGCGGACAGATAAGTACTTTAGAAAATGGACCGTACATGGTTCGATTCTTGGACACTCCGGGCCCCAGGCCGTTTCTTAACCTGTCGGGTCGCTACTCCACGGTTCTGGATGCTCCTTGTGGTTCTTGGTGCTTGCAGAAACACCGTACGGATTCGAGGTTCGACTAGCCCCGCCACGGACAATGGCGTCACGTCACGGGCGCCAGGCGTAAAGGCGCAGATAGTTGTCAGTCGCCCCATCCGGTTCTGTCTGTGCCTCGAAGGTTGTTGCCGCCTGTGGGCCATTACATTCGCTCCAGTGTTCTCCTGATTTTTGCCTCGTCATGTTATGCGAAGTACATAGATAGAGGTCGCAAAAGGGTGCAACCTAAACATTTTCTCCGACGGGAACGCAACGACACACGCCGTGGTGATATGCTTACGCGTGTTTGGGTGTTGTTAGCGACTTTTCTTAGCGCTGCAATCAATCGTCATCCCCGACTTTGTCGTTTTCACTACGACCGGACACGCCGTGATCAATTCCTCGTCATCATCCTTACTCATCACCATATGGTGTAGGGGTGGTTTGGAGTACTTTGTCGGGGATGAAGTAGATGTAGAGAGAACAATCATATCTGAGTTCTACGGCGCTGAGAGCGCAGAACCCGAGTACTCACGAGCGAAGCGGGGAGATTAGACCCCCCCCCCCCCCCCCCCCCGTGTTTGCCATCGGGGTTGGGTTTTCGTCGCTTGGCAACGACGTTGTAAAACAAGCCGCCGCCCCCGGTGTTTGCTATCGGGGTTGGATTTTCGCCGCTTGGCAACGACGTTGTAAAACAAGCCAATTCACCTCGTGAACTCGGCAACCAGGTTACCGTTTTTTTTTTTTGCCTCCGGTTGTTTTTTGGCGGTAACCATAGTGGTGGTCGAGTAGATCATGTTGTGCGGGGTGGATAACCCTCGCTCCGCGCAAGGGGGATGATCGCACCACGTTGTGTTAAAATGGTCAAGCACCCTCGAGGCAGTTACACAGTGCTTACAACTGTCTCTGGAAGTGAAAGCACCAGAAA
>CACKRE030000344.1:0-25396 GCA_902602495.3 Ectocarpus sp. CCAP 1310/34 | reverse complement strand
CCCCCCCCCCCCCCCGCCGAAGTAGCACCCCAACAGATAAATGTTTACCACGTTATCACTGGGGCACCTCGGGATGTCATCTTGAACGGAATACGGTACAAAGCGATACTGCTGAAGATATACAGCGATCCTTTAGTAGTAGCCTACATATTTACCAGGTAGTCGGGGGTACCCGCTGAGTCCGCCTCTTGCGTGCAAAAAAAATCATGAGCTATGTGCCTGTTACCGCCAGAGGTGCGGCTGACAAATGAGCAGGAGCTCACCTGACACCACCTTCCAAGTGCGGGGTACGAACTGCCGGCGAGCGGGGCTTGTCTTGCAAGAGCGCCCCGCGATTTTTCAAACAGAAGGGTCGCAGACTTGCGGTAGCTAATGTGCGCTACCATCGGTAATAACGTATTTGCGGGCCTGACGCCGCCGGATCTTGATCCCATCACCTCTCCCAGCGGGTAGTTGAGTAGGAATGGTCGAGGTAAGTACCGGGTTCTGTACATAACCTCACGACGGAGAGACTACCCATTCCAGGCAATCCTCCGAGGTCATGTAGCGCAGCATGACGGCTGGTGACACATCTGTTCAGTCCTAGAGGTGACCCCAAAGCTGGAGCAACCGCAGTTCGCTGTGCAACACAAGAAACAAAAATAAGCACAGCCTATCCACAGCCAAACCGGAGCAACAAGATGGGTTGCACCTAGGTATCGCGAGGGACCTTGCGGGTGGGCAGGAGCAGAGCGTCCCCGCAATCACCGGAGCTGCTTCTACGGCTTGCTACGAGGAACACGATCTTCAGGGGGAGAGAGAGCTACTGCTGTAAGGGAGAACAACTTGTAGCGGTTCGCTCTCTCTCTCTAGGTAAAACTCACCGATTTGAAGTCGCGAGATGCGGCCAACGGCACCGAGCAGCAGCGCCCGCCGCCGGCTTGTTGAGGCCCCGACCGAGGGGCGACTACAGAAGTCGTTGCCTTTTGGACGGGATTGTGGGACGCTGGAGCGTACTTGTCCATGGCTGGATGGCTTCGCACTGTTAGAGGGACTGAACAGCGCTGCGCAGGGCAGCATCAGGGAAGAAAAAGCACTGCGTAGGACGTTGATTGGTGGCAAGTGCGGAGGTTTCACCAATAAATTTTCAGCAGGTATGCATACACTGGTGAATTCGTCACGTACGTGCGTACCTGCAGACACCGCCGTTTTGAGAAGTGAGGGCCATATTCCACGGGCACGCGCATGGGTTTCCCAAGCTATGTTTATGTTTTGCGTGCAGTTTAGGACGCACTACTGAGGCATGTGTGTTTACATGTTTACCGAAAGTTGTTGTGCGCAGAGACTAGTCTAAACTGCTGTGCTGCTCCAAGCTGCCCTGCTACAGACTTTGCCTATGCATTAAATTGTACCTAGTAACTATTCTTTTCAAGTCTAGTCAAGGTCTACAGTAGTAGAGTAGAGGCGGGTATTCAAGGCCACTTAAGCCACCCCCTGCGCTAAGAGCTTGTTCTTGAGCAGGAAATCGAATTTCGATGATATTGTGGTATCGAGCAATAGGTAAGACCACTCCCCGCCTACCTGAAGGAAATGAAAAAAAAAATCAACAGTGACGAGGTAGGGCTGGAGCCGTACACCTGAGCTGCAGGCGTCATTTTGAGAGAAAACTACCCCTAGCTAGGGGTATCAAAGGCCACTTTCATCATTGGTTGATTTCGTACGTTTGAAAGCGTTTCAAGACCCAAGATTTGGTGGGCATGCGTAAAATACAATAGAAATGAAGAAAAAGTAAGAAAAAACAAAAATAATCCACATCCGGGGATGAAAATGACGTATCCTCGGGTTTTCGACGCCATGAGAAGGGATGGGTTTTTCCCTCCGTGACCTGTATTGTGTGCTCTGTGCGTTCGAAACGAGGCAGGACAACCAATTTGATGCGTAAATGTGTTATTCCAGTCAGTAGACGACTCGAGAAAAAAAAATCACGGCGAAATGAGTTGTCTACGTAAATGGTGCTTGGTCAATATTGGGTACTTTTTCCTGATTTAGCATGCCGCTAACGGTAACAGTTCACGCCGAACACCGCCAAACTGTATCCACCATTGAGGAATACTCATTCATCCCCACGACACAACCTTTGGAGGGGATCGTCAAACATGAGTGAGAAACATGTTCAGAAAAAAAAAAAAAGCCACCCCAGGGACAGAACCACCGCGTCCCCGGGTTTTCGGTTTAAACCCGTGCATCCCTCCCCCCCCCGGTCCTGGAACGCCCGAACGTCACCATCAAAAAGGGTACGAACCACACGACGTTCTACAGGGTATGTTTCGACTGTACGAACAATTCCACGCCCATTGGAGCACACCTGATGATATATTAAAGGTCAAATAAGGATACTTCTTTCCTGATTTTAGGCTTGCCGCTACGGTAAGAATCAACGCCGAAAACAACTGTAGTTTCAAAACACCTTTGCACCCCCGCCACCAGCGCTTCTGAGGGAACCTGTAAGCATGTGAAAAACATCTATCGCAAGAAAAACAACACACACACACACACACACACACACACACGGGCACCCGGGGACAAAACGATGACATCCCCGGGTTGGGTTCAAAACCTGTGCATCCTGCCCCTCCGGTGCTGGCACGCCCTAAAATCATCGTCGCATAGCCTACGAACCACATGCGACGTTCTATAGGGTGCATATCGACTGCGGGTACAACTTCATGGCCATTTGGGCGTGTTCGATTCAAATCTGAACCTGTCAGGACACGTGAGAAACATCGATACGGCTACATGTCGACATCGGGTGTCGGCGTCCGTTGTCGTCCGACCCTGGACACGGAGGGCGCTGGTTGTGCTCTCTCCGTGCCCGCCGCGCCCTCCCCTTTCCTCTCCCCTCCCTCCTGCCCGCCCCCGTCCCCTTCCTCTGTCGGCCATGCGCGCCTGCCGCAACAGCTCCGCGGCCGCTTTTTCTGCCCTCTTCTCTTCGCGGACTTTTGCCCTCGCAGCCTTCGCGTCGCTCTCCGCCTTGTCTGCGCGTTCTTTTACGGCAACAGCGTCCAGGAACTCAGGCGCGGTAATGTTGCCTCCGTCGGGAAGGCCAAGCGAGCCCCGCGAGGTCGCCATCTTCTTCGCGCGCTTTCGTTGAGTCAAGAGGCCACCGAGTAACATCGTGCCTACTCGGATTCCCGTGACGGTGTGCCCTTGCCCCCTCAGCACTCTGAGGGCCCTTACTCCGATGTCTTTTTCCGGCTGCTCGTTGTGGGCGGCGATGGGGATATCCTGTAGGGGTGTGCGCTCGTCTCGCCGCTCTTTCTTCTTCGCTGTGCCCTTCAGCCGGCCCAGCGCCCGCTCCTTGTTCACAGGCCACAAGCTCGCCCCAGCGAATAATGATTTATTTATCTCCGGTGTAAAGCTCAATTTCCAAGCATCCGCGATNGAAGGACGCCAAGACTCTGGTCACCGATTTCTTAAAGCTTCCGAAGGCGACGACATCCAAGGGCTGGGTGATGTGCGACGTGTGGGAGGGTAGCTGGAACAAGATGATTTTGAGATTCATGGCCAGCTTGATTACCTCCACGCTCACGTGTGATGCATGTCCATCGAGCAAGAGTATGTGGGGTTTTCCGTCGAGCAACCCTCGGTCGCCGAGCTGCTTGTGGAAATCCTTCAAGTAGTTCATGAACACGTCTCCCTGCATGAACGAAGAATCCGTACAGGTGTGCCTTGCACCCTCCGGGCCGTTTCGCTCTACAAAGCAATCGGCCTGAAGTCGTTGCCCTTTGAAGATAATGGTTGGTGCCCAGGTGTGACCATCAGCGCTGATGGTAGCGACCACGGTGGTGTTCTCTCGCGAGTTGGCGCGCATCGAACCAACCACCTTCTGCCCTGATTCCGCAAACGCCTTCGTCGTCTTGGTTCCTTGCGGGGTGGTACCTGCAACGGGAGCGCGTATGTGAGGGTCGGGGGGGGGGGGCGTTAGGCTAGTCTAATGGATGGTCAAAATTACCAATTACCAGCAGTAGTGTACGCACGCAGCCAAACATTTACAGTCAATATCGTGCGCGCCAAGCAACAGGGGTGGACGGGGGGGGGACACGCGGTGGCCCTTTTTCATTTATTTTCGTGCGGCGAGGGCTTTCAACCTACGCAGTCTACCTGTAGACTAGTTTAGATTCTTTCATGTGTTGGCACATGCATCTACTCAACATCGCTCCCCCTCGACTAAGTTACACGTTCGTCGCCGCAGGTTCCCTCGAACTACCAGCTGAAGACGATGCGATGCAGCTCTGAAAATATTGAATTTTAGACTACCATAGTCTACAGCAGTACATTGTCTGACCAGAGCTGTACTCTACTTTTGTGTCTGGAACTACTGCTGTAGCCTACTCTAGACCAGAGTCAGCGGCAATTTCGGCATTTTTGAGCAGGAATGCGGGAGCACGGCCTCTTAGACTACACTACAGCAGTACATGAGGAGGCCAAAATAACGCCGCAAGGGGGCAGAACTCTGCCTGATATTTTTCGTGGGACATGTTTCGTGGTCTTTGCACAGCAGTCACCCGCGCAGTTTCTACTGCTGCCACACTTCTACTACTGCTGTAGGCTATCTACACTAGTCTAGACGAGTCTAGACCTAGACTCGTCTACGAACGGATCTTCACCTGTCTCGTCCGTGTTGTGCACGTGGTTGGCCTCCGGTTTGAACTCGTCGAGGAGAGCTGCCCATCTCTCGTAGAACTGCACCATGCGAGGCTCCTCGTCTTCGGTGATCCTGTTTGCCTCGTAGATGCGGGTCGAGCGCTCCGCGACCCGTGGGTGCCTACGACGGAAGCCCGCAAGCCAATCTTTCCCCGGACCCTTCTCTGGATCCCAAGGGATCCGCCGACCGTCGTTGCAGAGTCGTCGCACCGCATCTCTGAGGTGAACCCGACCCACAGCCAAGAAGTTGCGAGCAGCAAACAGCAGAATATCTTCCAGCGAATCCTCCTCTTCTTTGCTCAGGATGGTCTCGGCACCAACCTTCGCGTTCATGGCCACCTTGCCACGGCGGCGGTCTTCGATGGACGTACGACCTACCCCAAAGACCCCAGCAGCCTTCCTAACCGACATTCCATCATCTATCGCTGCACAGGCCTTCCGAACCTGCTCCTCGTCCACCTTGCGCCGGGTCATGCTTAGCAAAAATCCCAAGGAAACGACTAAGGTGGCTAGTAGCGGGAGCGGTGGGGGCTCCCTCGGCTGTATCTCGGGGTGGAATGCTCGGCGTGCCACGCTGTGGTGCTCAAACGAGAGCTACGGTTTCGCGGAGCAATTCAAAAAAAGAACCAAGGGGCTCCGTGGATTCTGTGGAGAGATACCCCCTTTAAAAAAAAGTGGCCTTTAATACCCGGGTGGCCTTTAATACCCGCCGCTACTCTAGGCATTTTGGTGAGGGCCGAAACCTTGGCACCGTTAGGCCTAACGCCGTCAGGGGAGATGGTGTGTCCGACGAAGTCTGCTTCAGTTGCGCCAATAGTAGCTTTCGGAGGCGTGAGCTTCGAGTTGTGGGTACGCAAGCGTTCAAAGAGTGTGCGCATGGTACCAACATGAGTAGCAGGGGTATCATCAAAGACGATTCAATCATCCAAGTAGGATGCAACACCGCGGAGATTTTCGATGAATTCGTTGACAACTTTTCAAAACCACCCAGGGGCAGCCGAACTGCCTTGAGGCATCTTCAACCACTCCAAAAGCCCGGAAGACGTCACGAATGCCGTCAAAGGGATTGTATATAGGTGCACCGTGATTTGGTGGAACGAAGATTTCATGTCGAACAGGGAATAAATTCGCCCTTTCAACATTTGTCCAAAGTATCATCGACTCGAGGAATCGGAAGCTGACTCAAGGCACAAAGCTTGTTGAGCTTACGATAATTGACGGTGATGCGAACACCACCAGATTTCTTCGGTATGACTACCAAAGGGCTCGAGTAAGGCGAGGTCGAATGTTGGATCAAACCTGCCGCAAGATATTGGTCAAGGATCGCGTAAACTTGTTTCGCCACCGGGGGATTAACGCGGTAGGGGCGAGACGTGACGGGTGCGCTGCCAGGAGGAACTGTAAGCTTAAAAGGAAAAGCGAACAAGGTCCAAAGTCGGTCGGAGAACTCGAAAACACATCATGGTATTCGCACAAAACGTTACCAAGCTGAGTAATGACATCGGGAGTCCAACCCGGGCCGTGGAGATTAAAAGTATTCTCACGGAGATGGCAGGGGAGCTTGTCCCAGACATGGGAGAAACTTTGACGCTGTTCTGGCGTCAACCGCTCGAGAAGAGCAGGCGAAGGCGACGAAGAGGGAGAACTGGCGGAACCAAAGTCCCCTCGGTCGCTTGCTGACGGGATGGGTCGCTCGTGTATATGATACACAAAGGGGTCAGAGACGGAGTGCGTGGCAGACGAATCATTGCTACCCGCAGGAACAGGACCAGGGACCCAGTTGTATGAAGCAGCGGTGGATTTTGAAGCCGCAGTTTTAAGACCATCGCTCAAACTGTGGCGAGAAACAGCGCTAAGAGGCACACGAAGATGGGGAGCCGAAGCTGTACCCAGGACGTCGCCGGGTTCGAGAGACGAGATGCCCGCAAGAGGGATGCGTTAGCAGCCATTTTGCACAAAATGTTCCTCGGAAGAAAACATGGCACATTGGGGAAGCATATCCACCAAATAGTTATCCACAAGGGCAGGCGAGCCATCATTGCGTACCAAACTGACCTGAATGAGACTATGCTCTGGGTGAAGTTGAACGGAATGTTTGCCTGCATGGCGAAGTTGGTAACTTCCATCCGTCGCGGACAGATCGTGAGCAAATGCGTGGCACCACAAGTGTCATGTTGGGCTAATGTAAGCTCAACAAAGACACGGTCGCCAGGACGTTTCGCACGCGAAGTGCGGTAAGAACGGTCACTAGACCGCATCCAACTATCTCTGCCGAGGAGCACGTCATGATGCATGACGCCGTCAGGAACAAAGTATGCCCACACAGCAAGAGAGAAAGTAGGAAGGTTCTTACGAAGAAACGTACACTCAAACGGACAATGGTCGAAGTTTGAAGCGGCGCAGATTTCCCAAAACCACCCCAACAGCGAGGTTGGGTGTGTTTCTCAGACATCGTTGAAGCAGCCGAAGCCGCTTTCATGGATTCCCATGCAGAAGCACTAATAAAAGACTGCGGAGAACCCGTACCAAAAGAGCGATACACCCAAACTGCACAGAGGCCGAACCGCTGTGGAGGAGGATTCTGGCGGTGAAAGAGTCGTCATCGATGGTGACAACACCACCAACCAAATCCGGACCTTGGTCTGGGAGCGAGGAGGAGGACGACGGGATGTATTCTGAAGACACGGCCCAAACGGCGGTGTCGTGATCCGACGGGACATTCGGAGCGTATTGTGAAAATGATGTGAACCGGTCGGTCGATGGAGGGCACGCAGCCGTCCGAAGGCGCTGGTGTGTGGAAAGGTTATCTTCATACACTGCAGAATGAAGGGACGACGTCGGAACGTGGTCGGTCGGAGGCAGCAAACGAGAGCTGCGCTCGGGAGGCGGGGCACGGTGTCTTAAAAGACTGCGTACGTTCTGTAGGGCGGTGCCTAACAAGTTGAGGCCGCGCCATCTAGATGTGCATCAAGCGTCAGGATGATCGGCCTGGAGGCCAATGCCTCAAACACGGTCGTAAGGACTGGCTTCGGCAAAGATTTTGTCACCAGATCCGAGGACATGAATTCGTAACTCGGAATTATGACTAAATTTTGCGAAAGAACCGGTGAGCAGAATGTTTTCGCGTTCTTGTTCCCAAAGAGATTGGTCGAAACCACGGACCTCACGGCCAAACAATTTGTGTAAGGCCGGGTCTGACACTCGCATGATGTTCTGCAAAGCACAGCGATCTCCGAAAAGACGGGCTTTTTCTGCAGCGAAAAATTGTTCGGCACACGAGTAAACAACGCCATCGACCGTGAAGGTCGACGGTCTCCATTGGGAAAAGGGGAGGGCGGCTTCCGAAAGAAACCCATGTCTGGAGCACAATACTCGGTAGACGGGTCGACGACGGCCGAAGCACCAAAGGCCGGAGCGCCCTGAGTACTGTTAATCGAAGCTGGAGTCGCAGCCAAAGATGGGGAGTCATGATGGACAGTATGCACATCCATGGGGGTGGTCCTTGTAACAGCGGGAACCGACGAAGAATCGACTTGAGTCGGATGGTTCGGAATTGGACCAGCAACACTGGGCTGGGTGCACCCAAATTCTAAACCTGAAGAAACGCCTCGTAAGGTGNGCTTTTTCTGCAGCGAAAAATTGTTCGGCACACGAGTAAACAACGCCATCGACCGTGAAGGTCGACGGTCTCCATTGGGAAAAGGGGAGGGCGGCTTCCGAAAGAAACCCATGTCTGGAGCACAATACTCGGTAGACGGGTCGACGACGGCCGAAGCACCAAAGGCCGGAGCGCCCTGAGTACTGTTAATCGAAGCTGGAGTCGCAGCCAAAGATGGGGAGTCATGATGGACAGTATGCACATCCATGGGGGTGGTCCTTGTAACAGCGGGAACCGACGAAGAATCGACTTGAGTCGGATGGTTCGGAATTGGACCAGCAACACTGGGCTGGGTGCACCCAAATTCTAAACCTGAAGAAACGCCTCGTAAGGTGTTCGGCAACAGGTCGCTTTCGCTGGGAACGGCTGCCAAAGCCGGGTTAATTGAAGAACTGAACAGAGCATGGCGCTCCTGGCTATTCCCCTGTGACAAGGTACGCGAGACCGCCGGCTGTTCGGAGGTCACTTCGGGGGCGTCCTCCCGAACCGGTGGTGTCAACACTGTCGACGTCGGTCGCAGCAGCCTAGAGGTGGGTGCCGTTGTGCGAGCGTGCGTCGGAGCAGGTGGGGCTTGAAAAGACGACCCACGGTCGAAATGTCGCGTGGCGGAATCTGAGGATGTCCGGTGGTCGGAACCAGGGGGACAAGGCGATTCAAAGTCAGACGAATTTGACCCTAAAACTTGCCGGTCGGAACCAGTCAAGTTAGCTATCGGTGCAACAGTCGAAGGCGGACCTTCAACGGAAGCTGGCATAGACGAATTGAGCGTATCCGAAGAAGCACCTGAGGCAATCAATTCGGGCAAGTCTTCATCAATCCTCCAAAGTTCATGGCCATTGCCGATCCTATCTGCAGACGACGANGTCAAGTTAGCTATCGGTGCAACAGTCGAAGGCGGACCTTCAACGGAAGCTGGCATAGACGAATTGAGCGTATCCGAAGAAGCACCTGAGGCAATCAATTCGGGCAAGTCTTCATCAATCCTCCAAAGTTCATGGCCATTGCCGATCCTATCTGCAGACGACGAGGGGAGCGAACGAGAGGTGCTCGACGAACGAGGAGAACTCTTTGGCCCCGAAGGTCCCACGGGTCTGTTCCCACACCTCAAGACAGCACTCACGGCAGACTGATTAGTTTCCGACGAAGCAGTAATCCAACGAGGCGAGGGTGCAGAGGCTGCAGACGATAAGTGCGATGACGAAGGTGGGATGTGAGCATTTGGCTCAAGACCGACCTGATCGACACTTGAAGAAAAAGCGTGTACCTGAGTACCGCTGTCATTGGATAGCACCGAAGTGCGAGAGCGCGTAGGGAGAACATTTACCGAAGTATTGTTGTGGTTGCTTAGGACCGAAGTGCTAGAGGCAACAGAGCGCGAAGGGAGAACATTTACCGAAGTTGTTGTCGTTACTTAAGACCGGAGTGCTAGAGGCAACAGAGCGCGTAGGGAGAACATGTACTGCAGTATTGTTGTCGTTGCCTAAGACCGGAGTGCTAGAGTCAACAGAGCGCGTAGGGAAAACACGTACCGAAGTACTGTTGTCGGTGCCTAAGACCGAAGTGCTAGAGTCAACAGAGCGCGTAGGGAAAACATGTACCGAAGTATTATTGTCGTTGGTTGAGACCGGAGTGCTAGAGGCAACTGAGGGTGATACACGCGCGTCTTGTCGTGAGCGAGACGAAGTTCCCAAAGATGCTGGAGGCGGTCCGAGACGAAACTACTGGCACGGTAACCGCTGGGTTCATGATGGTCAAAGTGTACGCCGGACGCCCATAGAGCGAACGCGTGGAATGGCCGTTATTGGGGGCAAAGGCGGAGCTACAGGGATAGATGCAGCAGAGGCAGTTGAAACTGCAGGCATCGACGGAGCTACTGAAGCCAATGCATTTGAAACAGTCGAAACTGGGGCTGGCAGTGGGGAAGCTACGGGGAAAAAGGGAGCGGAAGCGGGAGATGCTTCAGACCTATGGGGAGCTACTGCAGCAGATGGCGGGGCAGCAACCGAAATTGCAGTTGAAGTAGTCGAAACTATAGAAATAGGTGCATCACAATCAAGGGAAGCAGCCACGGTAGTCGAAACTACAGGAGCAGATGCAACGGGTTCAGTCGAAACCACTGAGACGGTTGCATAGGAAGCGGTCGGAACCGGAAAGGCAGTCGAAACCACCGGAACAGATGCACGTGGGGCAGTCAAATCCAAAGGCACAGATGCCACTGAAACGGATGCACGACGGTCAAGAAGCCGTTGGGCACGAGCGGCGGCTTGTGTGCGACTGACTGCTACGCGACGAAAAAGGAGGAATGGCCGGCACAGTGTAATCGAAATGCAGTGTGCTGCCAACAACAGAGCCATGAGGCAAGCGTGGCACTACAGAACCAGTATTGTCAAAGCCAATGTCTGCCCGAACAGCAGAAGGCTCAGCGGCGGTGGAGGTGAAGGGAAAAGTGGAATCAGCAACACGTGGTTCCGGCGGGAAAACTTGGGACACACCACCAGTGGCTGCAAAAACAGAAGGCTGGGTACTCGAAAGGACAGAGGTGGAAGCCGAAGCTTCTGTTGTGGGTGCTGGCAATTTGAGGACAGCACCCTCGGGGTTAGCGTCAGTAGAAGCCGTGGAGGCGAACTCCTCCCGTCGGCGTTGAGCGCGAAGCTCTGACAAACGGGTGGCTTCTACGATGGAGTCAGCAGCACTCGCGCCATCAAAAGACGGCAACAACGACGATTGGGAATTGTCGGCTGTCGGCCCGAAAGCCGACGCACTGTGTGGAAACACCAGCGAGCGAGAACACTCTGAGGGCTCTGGACTGGCCGAAGCCGAGTCCGAGGAGCTGACGCTAAGTTGAGACATACCGATCAGCGAGGCAGAGCTAAGTTGTGTGGAGACGAAAGCGCAGAAAGCTGCGTGCAGCAGCAGGCTCGAGTCACCCAAACACAAACCCCAGAAAGCATGCTGTACGTTTATGCCGACAACGCCAAGTGTAAAGGAGAAGCACGCGCGGTGCAATCTGGGAGACCCGTGAAGACGAACTCACTTGTTATTAACTCGTGTGGAACAGCAGTAGGTGTTGCCAAGGGAAGGTAGAGGACTTACTAGGATGGGGCCAGGATCAGCTGCTAAAGCACGGGCTACTAGATCCTGTCCCCTGTTTTGTCCTTCCATGGGGAGTTGCATCTTCCGCACTTTTCTCTGGGCATTAGCCCGCACTACCGTTTGTACTTTCGTATACATTCAAATCCCATAACAGACCTCGTTCTACGAGGGTACATATTATTCACGTTTTTTATGTTAATCTTAGGAACTGCAGATAATTTTGTTCAAATGTTCGTTGGATGGGAAGGAGTAAGTCTTTGTTCTTATTTATCTATAACGTTTTGACTTATTACTAGAATTCAAGCTAATAAGGTAGATATTAACGCGATGTCGGCTAATAGAGTTGGATATTTTGGTTTTTTAGCTCTTGGTACCTTTGGAGTCTTTGTATGTATGCTCTGATGCTGTAGATTAAAATACAGTTTTTGCTTTAGCTCCGCAATTATCTTATTCTACGTTGTTATTTGTTAATCTTAGATTTAATGCTTTAAATTTGATAGGTATTCTTATATTTGTAGGGGCTTAAGGAAAATCTGCGCAGCTGGGGCTACATACTTGGTGGCCTGATGCAATGGAAGGTCCTACGCCTGTCTCTGCTCTTATTATTATTTTGTTTGCCCTCCGACAATTGCATATGAATGCAGGCATACATAAAAAGTCGATCGTAAAGCTCTTATTCATGAAGCTACGGTTACTACTACTGGTGTATGTATTCCTTTTAGCTCGTTGCTCTCCACTTTCAAGGATTGTCCTGATGCACGTTTTGCTATAAGCATCATAGATAGGAGGTATGACTGTTTTTTTTGCAGCAACTGCTTTATTTAGTTCAGAACGATTTGAGACGAGTTATCGCTTACTCGACTTGTAGTCAATTAGGCTATACGTTATTTGCTTGTGGTTTATCAAATTACTCAGCAGCTTCGTTCCATATAGCAAATCATGCTTTTTTGAAGGCTCTTCTTTTTCTTTGTGCTGGTTCTGTTATACATGCTGTTGGTGAAGAGCAAGATATGAGAAAAATGGGAAGATTGCGTCGACTCTTACCTTTTTCATATGCTATGATGGTTATTGGTGCTCTAGCTCTTACGGGTATGCCTGTTCTTCCAGGATTTTTTTCACAAGATGTAATTCTTGAAGTAGGCTACGCTACGTATTCTAGTGCGTCGCACTTCGTTCGCGTATTGGTGAGGAAGTTTTGTATCATTTTGTACTGCATTTTACTCTATTATATTATTTGCTTTATGTTTTTTACCTGAGCCTAATGGTAGTAGAACTTTTCTACCCTCAGCATCTGAAGGTTGTTGGCCTATGGGTATAGTATTAGACACTTTAGCCTTACCTGGTATGTTTATAGGGTACGTCAGCCGAGATCTTCTTACTGCTTTAGGTACTGATTGTTGGGGAAATGCATTACATATTATTTTTTCGGCTTAATAATATTGGTAAAATAGACGCTGAATTTATGTTTACAGGCATACAAATATTACCTCGTTGCGTTGGTATTTTAGGAGGTTTTTCTTCATCTGTTTTATATAGAAATTATAGCCGTAATCTATCTCTTTTTTCTATATTAGGTCGTGCGACAGCTTTATTTAACCTCACCACTTCGGTGGAAAGCGGATTTATTTCTGTTCGATGCGGTGTCGGGAGTGCGAAGGGGGGAGGGCTTGGCCCTTGTGGTTGCAGGTGGCAAGGAAGTAGGAACAGGGGGTGGCAGTTTGTTTTTGTTTGTTTGTTTTTCTCCCATCATTGGACTGACTCTGTCGTCTGCCCCTCTGGCCCCTATCCTCCACTTCTACTAGCTAGACGACCCAACCGGGGTCACATAGGAGGGGGGGGTTGCACCCCCTCCTGCGGTTCATGCCTGAGGTATTTTTATCGCGAGAAGGGTACAGCAATCCCTTCCCTCGCGACTTACGAAGTCGATTATGGTTTACTAACAAACGAGCTTTGCAGCGCGTCGCTTTCATCCTAGACCAGGATTTATTTAGTGAGAAAAAAACTCTCTCTCCCGGGACTCGAACCCATGACCTGGCCCTTAGCAGGCTGCGAGGCTACCCACTAGACCACCGGGGCGACCGGTGTGTGTCGGGGGTCCGGGGGAACACGGATGGGCTTGAATGGGGGTTGCCTCAGAAAGAGCAAGACGGAGGGTGTTTCTCTCTTGGTGTGACCGGTGGCAGTGTCGATCAGCAATCAATGCCCCACAGACTTTTGTACGCCCGAATATGCGTGCAACAGCTTCAACCTAACCACTTCGTTCGGTGGAAAGCGGATTTCTGTTCGATACGGTGTCGGGAGTGCTCAAGGGGGGAGGGCTTGGCCCTTGTGGTTGCAGGTGGTAAGGAAGTGGGAACAGGGGGTGGCAGTGTCGGGGGTCTGGGGGAACATGGGCTTGAGTGGGGGGTGTCTCAGAAAGAGCAACACGGCGGGTGTTTCTCTGTTGGTGTGACCGGTGGCAGTATCGATCAGCAATGCCGCACAGACTTTTGCGCGCCGAAATATGCGTTCGACAGCTTTAACCTAANGTTTTGTTCGTTTTTCTCCGTCTAAGGTTCGTGCCTAGAGTTCAGCTGTATGTCGTGTTTCAACCAAAGTTTTGTTGACTTAGAGGCAAACATTCCTAGCTATTGGGCATCGAGTTAATTTGGCTTGGCATGACGGCCTTTACGATCGACTTTTCATGTATGTCTGCATTTATCTACAATTGTCGGAGGGCAAACAAAATAATAATAATATTAGGTCGTAAGTTATTTACTTTCCTTAACCAACCGTAAATGGTTATTTGACATATTATGATAAAAATATATATAAGTATACTTGTTTGAGAGTAGATGTGACAGATTTGCGTAGAATAGGGTAAGATGTTATCATGAACGGAGATGAAAGGGCTTTTCCAACACGGAGATTTAGCATGGATCAAAGCATTTGTTGGATTTCAGCTTTTTTTACAAGCGGACATCAACGCAGTAGTATTTTAGCAAGCTTACGAACGCATATAGGATACCATCAGGATTGTCATTGGTAAGTTGAAGAGGAGATACTTTTACGATGTAAATGACAGTAGAAATAAGTCCTACATATGTTGTTGTACTTCGTATTGGTTTAATATTCATGTAGAGTATGAGACATTAAGTGAAAGTTTTCTGAGGTACATCTGCAATTGTCGGAAGGCAAAAATAAATAAATAAATATATTATTATTATTTCATTACCCCAAATACTTTAGATTTGGTAATCATTTTACTAATAAATCAATCAATCGTGGTCTTATTGAAAGTCTGGATCAAGTCAATAAATAAATCTCGTTTGTTTATGGCACTCAGGTTATTTGTTTCATTATTTAGTAGTATTAGGATGGAGCATCCCTTTATTCCGTCTATGGTTTATCTTTGTTTTTAAATTCTTACCAGTACAGGTACTATTTATTTTCATAGCTTTATGGTTGATTCTATAATTTTTATTATTTCAAGTGTTGGAGCCATTTTAGGAATTAATGTTACAAGTACGAAAAATACAGTATATTGTGGGCTTTTTCTTGTGCTCCGAGGATTGCTTTTTTATTAGGTCTTGAATTTATTGCTTTACTTTTTTTTCTTTTGGCTAATAATGCTGGTGCTATCGCTGTGCTGGTATTGTTTGTAGTTATGGTGCTAGATGTTAAAGCTATTGTAAACCCTTGGTCAGCAACAAAAAACGATTACTTCACTTTGAGGTTTAACCTTTTTTTTCTTTTTGATCGCATTAGGGTGGAACGAAGAGTTTACAAAGTTCAATAAAGTTATTTGCAACACCTAATATAGGTTCGTTAGTTTTTTTAACCTAGAAAAATATGAAAAATATATTAAAGAAAATTTCCAATCAATTTTTATTATCAATTGTTGATAATGAAATAGCAAACAAATATCAATTTAGATCAAATAAAGGATATAAGTGAATTTGAGACTTCAAACCGAAATCTTCGTAAAACTTTTATTGATTCTGTTGATGAAAAAGTAGATTCTTGGTGTAATTTATGCGATTCTGACGGTCTTACAGTTTTTTTTTCGTTTTTTATTTTATAAAGTACGGACTCTTCTTATGCTGCTAATAGATGTGGTGCGTTGAATTTGATTCGCCTTGCGCTTTAAATGATCCAAGTTATTTACTTTATTCAACTTATGCTATATTGTTAATTATAGCTAGTGTTATTCTTTTAATAGCTATGGTAGGGGCCACTAGCTAACATTACAGAAAAATTGCCCTGAAATTTTATACCGTCAATTAGGTCGCGAGTCTAAAAATAAATGCGGTTTTTCCAATAAAAGAAAAAGAAATAATACAACAAAAAATATTGTAGAGACTTTAAAGGAGGTTAGTTTAGATGTACTTTATTTTAATTCTGCTTACTATATCTATTAATGATCTTATTATTTGGTTGGGTAAATTTTACAAGGGTGTGTTTAGTAGAGTAGAGTATTTTGAGTAGAGTATCGACAGTCGTACTAAAGGTTTAGTAGAGTAGAGTATCGGGAGTAGTACTAAACCTAATAGTAGGTCGAGTAGAGTATCGGCAGTAGTACTAAAACTTTAGTAGAGTAGAGTATCGGGAGGAGTACTAAACCTAATAGTAGGGTGAGTAGAGTATCGAGACCTCTACTAAAGGTTTAGTAGAGTAGAGTATCGGGAGTAGTACTAAACCTAATAGTAGGTCGAGTAGAGTATCGAGACCTCTACTAAAACTTTAGTAGAGTAGAGTATCACGAGCAGTACTAAACCTAATAGTAGGGTGAGTAGAGTATCGAGACCTTTACTAAACCTAATAGTAGGTTGAGTAGAGTATCGAGACCTCTACTAAAGGTTTAGTACAGTATCGAGACCTCTACTAAACCTACTATTAGGATGAGTAGAGTATCGAGACCTCTACTAAAGGTTTAGTAGAGTAGAGTACCGAGACCTCTACTAAACCTAAACCTACTATTGGCGTGAGTAGATTTGGGAGTACCTACCTACCTACCTACCTATCGTATCTTTTTGATTAATGGAAACTGGAACATGCTGGAACCCCCCCCCGTTGCACACAGCCCCCATGCTCCTTCGCCCCGGTCCTCTCTCTTGAAGTTCAAGTGCTTGCCGTGACGCCCCCTCCCCAGCAACTACTACTACTATTACTATTACTATTACTATTACTAATACTAGCAGCGCTGGACAGGTGACAGGCGACAAGGAAGTTGTAGAGCACTCCAATTGTAGTAATCCTAATCCTACTCCTACTCCTGTACTTCTACTCCTACTCGTGCACTGCTACTCTTCAATCACAAAATAAAATGTCAAGTAGACTACCCATCTATAGGCCGGTGTCATCCTCGCCGGGAGGAGTGTTGTTTCGCAGTGGGTCCAGCGCCATCTCTGCACTCAGGAGATCTTCGTCCGTTCCCTTAAACTTTGCGGGGAGGCACTTCCTGATGTCCTTTGAGTCGATGCTCGGGATGTTGTCGTACTTGGGGATAAATTTGAAGTTCGCGTTAAGGAACATCACCATTTCCACCCAGTATTCCTCGACACGGCTGCGGTTAGGCACCAAGAAAAGCCCGCACCCGCTGAAGTCTCGCTCCACCGGAGCGGCAGAGGGCTGGCTCCCGAATGTTTGCTGCGCCACATGCTTCAGTGCGGGAAAAGAGTGTCTTCCGGTAGTCGCCCAGTAAGACAGGACCTCGGTGGGATGCAACTGGAAGGAAGGACACGGAGGCAGCAGGCGGGATCGAGTAGGTATTTAGTTTGAAGTTTCGTTTCGCATCGATGACACACAAATCAAATTGAAGACAAGAGATACAGATATATATGTAGACCAACATGCGAGACAAACCCCAATTTTGCTGTCTGATGTGGTACTGGAAACCGTGAGGTTGACTTAACGCAGCCTGGCAAACAACAGAGGATCGCGTACATGAAATAAAGTATACGGAAAGCAAGCAGGGAGACGCGTACATGAAATAAAGTACTTCTGACTTCTGTTTTGTACTCACGTCGTTTGAGGTCATAAACACCCCTTTGTACCGCATGATCTCGTTCGCGACCTCCTGCTCCACGGCGTCTCCCTGCTTGCTTTCCTCCACACCTCCTACGGAGCGCCCGAAAGCCGCAAACTCGTCACCATCAACCGGTCTACGACGACCCCCCCCCCCGGCAGTGCGGGCACGTTTGAAAACGCCAGCTGCACCCGGACCACTGCTCGCCGCGGCCTGCTCTTTCTTGACGGCTTCAACGGCGCGCTCCTTGATTTCCTTCCACGTCTCGTCCAGCTTAGCTGTCACTTCCTCATCCATCGTGGGGGCGGTTGCGGTGGAGGTGGAAGGCAAGTACTCGTCATCGCCCGCTGCCAGCTTCATCGCCGCCACGTGAAGTCCTTCACTGAACGGCGGCGTGAGGAGGCATGCAGCATGGCAGAAAAAAGGGGGATCCAAGGTGTTCTCGTCCCACACACGCCCATAGAACCTCGACACGAGCGCCCGGCGCATTTCCACGCGCGTCTTTTCGACCGCGGCGTGCAATTGCTCTGGTGGCACCATCTTGAAGGGCAGTGGCTTCTTCTGTTGTCCGCGGTCAGGTAGGCCGTCTTCTCCGATGGGCGGGACTTGGAAGACCTTGAGGTCCTTTGACGGGTCCAGCACGTCCGTGTTGAGCATGCCGAACTTCATGAAGATATCCGCCATCATCGGCGCGTCGCCGTACTGACCATCACGCGTGATGGAGGAAAGCGGCTGCAGCAGCGAGTAGAGTTGGAGGATGGCGTCCTTGGTGTCGCCCTCTTCGAGAGGAAAGTTCCTGCCCTCGTCGCTGTAAAGCTTCCTCAAGACGTGCCACAAGCGGATGGTTCGCTCCACTGTGCGAGTGAGACTGAGCCACCGTTGAGGCGCGTGCTTGACCATCTTGAAGATCTCGCCCAACATGTCCACCTGGAGGTCCTCGAACTTGGCCTTGAAGTTCGGGGACTTGTTGAGGTTCTCGACGACCTTGACCACCTTCTTCAGGATGTCACGCGCTTGCGGGTTCTTCGACTTCGCCGGGTCGAGGTGGATGCCGTAGGCCTGCTCGGCGGCCTTGACCATGAGGTGGCAGAAACACCAACACCACAGTACTGCGTACATCGGCCACAGGCAATTGGTGCTCACGGCCTTGACGTCCGACCCGCTGTCCGTAGTACCCGAGGCGAGGTGCGATGGTTTGAGGCCGAACTCCTCGAGGACACTCTTCATGATCTGGAAAAGCACATCGGAGGCCCTCTGGTCTCCCAGGCTGCCCTGATCAGGAGCGTAGCGCTTGATCTGGGGGAATATTCATTACAGCAGGCAGGAGACAACAGAGAAACCGGGGGTCAGTTCCGAGACAAGAAAAAATCCACATGCGATCAACAGAGCGTATCATAATCACACCCAAACAAGATGAATACGAAAACCTCAAAGCAAGGAGTAGGTCTCCGACCCCGGACAAAGATGAAGATTCACTCACAGAGAGAAGGGCATCCTTCAGCTCGAAGTTCGCGTCCACATAGAACACGTGAAGCCCTAGGAACTTCCGCCCCGATCCTTTGTCAGTCCAAATGTCGATGTTGTGGTGCAAAATGGGAAGCGGCGCCCTTTCCACCTCCTGCACCATGTTGCCCACGACTACCTGCAGTTTTAATGGCGTTGTTGTGAAGTACAGTATTCAAAGATTAAAGATTTAGATTTAGTATTGGTATTGAATATCGAGCTTGGGTTTTCATGTCACCAGATTATATTATTTTTGTTTTGCATTTTGCATCGACCAGCATTCAAGCGGAAACATATTCCTGAAGTCACATCCAAAATCGCAAGTCAACCATCAACAATGAATTTAATTGGATTTACCAGTAGACACGTGCAAAAGAACGATGAACACGAACCTCCTAACAGAACATCTAAAACGTTTTACGGCCAAGTACCGTTGGTGTTTCACCTTTTTCGTGGCGACGTAGAGCTCGGTGATGAGGTGCTTGACACGACGCGGAGGCAGCGTTGGGTACGACGAGGTTCCTGTGGCCGTCGCCATCATCTCCTTGAACGTGCCCCCGCTCGAGAAGAAGGAAAACGGCAGCATCTTCTCCACGACAAGCTTCGCCGCCTGCAGCTCTTTTACCCTGGAGAACAAAGAGAGTAGGCATCAAAATGGCGACCACAACAAAAAAACGAGGGGAGGGAGAGGTCAGAAAGCGCCTGGGACATGAGAGGAGCAACGTGAAAAATCAGCCAAAACGGGTGGGGGTTGGGGACGGTGCATAGGGTAGGAGAAGCAGATAAAAAAATTATATATTAATAATATTAATAATAATAACAATAATACAAAATATTAATATTAATAATAAAATTGACAATTTGTCTGTACTCCTAACTACCACACACAACAGAAACAAAGTATAGTATCATTAAATTCAAAATACCATTATTAATAATGTATTCAATGTATTTTAATTGTTAATACTTAAAAAAAAAACGTCGGTACTTCAAAACCACCGCACACAACAGAAACAAGTATAAATGAAATGCACATTCAAGATCAAAACTACATCACAAATTGTCACTCTACGACAGCACGTCGCTTGTTCTTGTTTTATATCTACTTGTTGTACGAGTACATTCACACTACTCGAACTACTCGAACCACTAAAACTACTCTACTTGAACAAATATAAATATACTCTACTCAAAATACAAAATACTACTCAAACATCGGTGTCACTACTCGAACTACTCGAACTACTCAAACTACTCTGCTTGAAAAAATATACTCAAACATCGGTGTCGCTCCGTCTCGTAAAAAATCGCTCTCTCCCACAAAGACACGAATATGAATGAGAATCACCTTTACCTTTTACCGCCAACGCCGAAGGTCTTGCTCGCTCCCATAGCTGCCCTGATGTTTCCCTGATGGTTTTGGGCGTTCTCCATTCTCACAGCCCCCTTGGCGCCAACCAGCTGGTGGACTTCACGAAAGTGTTTGTTGACGTTGCTCTTGGAACCCTTCGGGCAAGGTGTGGTCTTTGTGGATGTCCGACACTTCCCAACTTGGCACTTGTAGTAACCAATCCACTTCCCGCTCTTCTCCACAGGCGCGGCGTAGTTTCCCAGGCTGTACAGGAAGGAGTCCTCCCGAGCTCCTTCCCGTTGATACTCGTCTTTGGCCTTGAACGACTCGATGGAGTCGATCGTAACCTGCGGCACGACGAAGTCGTCGCCGCTCTTCGTGTAGATCGGAGCCGGCTGCTTGAGGCGCACCGCCGCTGAGTCTACTCCTGCAGAGACTTCGACCACGTCCTCTGATGGTGCATCGGTACCCGCTCCCGCTCCCGCAACGCTAGATGCGGCGGCGCTAGATGCGGCGGATCCACCGGCGGTCTCACTCATAGCTACCACCTCCCCTGCCCGCTACTCGCCTACTCGCTACTCGGTACCTACAGGGTCCGTGCGTCCGTGAGTAGTGAGTAGTTGTCTGCGTGGTGACCAGTAGTTGTGTGCGTATTACGCCGCTTCTGCCAAAGAATGACGTCACGAACACGTCCTTTGGTCGAGCATCGGGTAGATACCCGAGTGACTGCCCGAGCGGGTAGAGTACAGTACCGGGAGTAGTACTAAAGCTGTAGTAGAGTAGAGTATCTGGAGTAGTACTAAACCTACTATTGGGTCGAGTAGAGTATCGGCAGTAGTACTAAACCTTTAGTAGAGTAGAGTATCTGGAGTAGTACTAAACCTACTATTGGGCCGAGTAGAGTATCGGGAGTAGTACTAAACCTAATAGTAGGTTGAGTAGAGTATCGAGACTTCTACTAAAGGTTTAGTAATAGTAGAGTATCGAGACCCTACTAAAACTTTAGTAGAGTAGAGTATCGAGACCTTTACTAAACCTAATAGTAGGTTGAGTAGAGTATCGAGACCTCTACTAAACCTAATAGTAGGGTGAGTAGAGTAGATACTCGAGTATCTACCCGAGAGTAGGTTGAGTAGGTACTCTACTGAACACACCCTTGAAAGGGTTCTACTGTTACACAAGCTTGTCAGGCTGCAGGGGCGCAGGTTCCTAGGTTTTGTTATCATGATCAACTTTTTATTGCATGTAATTGTCGTATGTGTCTTGTTGAGGTTTGTAACTCACCAAAGCCTCAAGCTTCGTGTGCTTTACCCTTTTTACCTAATTATAAAGATTTTTTTCAAATTCAGCTCTTGTTCGTAAAGCTCAAGAGTCTGTTATGGAATCATTACTTTTGCATCATCCTTTAGATTGTCCAGTGTGTGATCAAGGAGGGGAATAAATGAATGCGATTTGCAAGAACAAAGTTTTAATTACGGGTCTGATAGAGGAAGATTTTTATTTTCCATTCTTTAGGTGATACTTTTTGGGGAAGCCTAATCAAAACAGTTTTAAGACGGTGTATTCTTTGTACAAGATGTGTACGATACACGTCTCAAATTGGGGGTGTAGATTTAAGGTACTTCTACTAGATAGAGGAGGTCATTCTGGAATTGGGATGTATGAAGAAAGTGTATTACAAACTGAGACTTCAGGTGGAGTTATAGAATTGTGTCCAGTTTGTTGGATAAACCCATCCATGTAGAAATTGAAAGAACTACTTGTAGTATGTTTTTTTGTAAAGAATATTATCCTGTAATATTATTTTTAGGCTTTAGTCTCGCTTCAGCTGGCGTTATTTTTGGTGCTTCGTTCATTTTAGCTATTTCAGATGCAGATACTGAGAAATTGTCTTCTTATGAATGCAGTTTTGATCCTTGTGAAGATGCTCGTAATGCCTTTGACGTTCGTTTTTGTCTTGTAGCAATCCGTTTTCTTCTTTTTGATATAGAAACTATTTTTCTCTTCCCTTGGTCAGTTTCTCTAAGTCAGTTGCCTTGAATAGATAGGTTAATGGTCCATGCCAGACTTTCTTTTCGAATTAGTTGTTGGTTGTATCTATGCTTGGCAAATTGGTAGTTTAGATTGGGAATGAGGAATTTAGATTACAAGCGTCGTCAATCTTTTGCTTTATATGAATCTAAGCGAAAACCTCTCCAAGCCGTAGCAACTAATCAAAAATTAGAATTATAATAAATACCGTAGCCATTATTATTATTATTTTGGTTGCCTTCCGACAATTGCAGATGTACCTCAGAAAACTTTCACTCAATGTAAAAATAATTGTATAAAAACTGGTAGATCTCGAGCTTTTATAGGTTTTCTAGAAATATCTAGGCTAACGTTTCGTCGTTTAGTCTCACAAGGGGATTTTCAAGGTTTTCGTAAAGCTTGCTGGTAAGCGTTAGATTAAAATATACAAAAATCAATCTTTTTAAGTAGGTCAACCTTTAATATTAAGGGAGGGGTTATATGGGGTTCATAATTAATCGACTCATTTGTTTTAGTATAATTCGATACAACGACGTTTGTTTTTCAATCCAAGTTCTTTGGTTAATGTCGATAGTTTTTGCTTTTCTTTTTACATCAAAGTTATGGGATACATGTTACCTGTATTAACCTTTGGTTTTAAGTCGCGTTCTAAAAACTTAATTCTAACTTCCAATAAAAAGTCAAATAAGTATAAATACGCATATTTTATAACTAGTATGTAAAGTAAATATGAAGAAATGAAATTTATTGAACTTTTTGATGAAGTATTATTCTTTTTCTATATTTTAAGGAGGCGTGGCTGAGTGATTTAAAGCCTTGGTTTGCTAAATCAATGTATATTTTCAATGTACCGTGGGTTCAAATCCCACCGCTTCCCTTAATTGGTTTACTTTATTCATTAGTATAAAATATTACAATGAAATATTTTACTATATGCTTGTGAGGTATGGGCAAGTTTAACAAATTTAAAGAGCTTAAAAATACACTGTATCTTCGTTGATATTGCCATTATCTCGTATTAGCACAGATTAACATACAAGCTGGTTCAGGGGAATGGATACAAAAAGATTCAACAACAAAACTTCACGCCGTTTTTAGGAGTTAGACTCTGAAACTTTGCACACATGTACCTTGGGTCATTACAAAACGCTGAGTGGAGGGGCCTTTTTTATTTTTCCCCTGTCGCCGGATATCCGGGGTCCTTTAGATTTCGGGGTCGTGTGCGGCTCCTGGGACCCCGAATAACTGGCGACCATGGAAGGAAATGAAAAAGGCCCCGCCACACAGCGTTTTGTATTGACCCAAGGTACATGTGTGCAAAGTTTCAGAGTCTAACTCATAAAAAATGGCGTGAAGTTTTCAGCTCTTGTGCCATGAAGTATTTCGCATCCTGGATTTCCCCAAACTACTTGATTAAAGTATGAAACGGCCAAATTCAGGTTCAATTCAGGTTCTTTTGGCGCCCAAACGACCCCATTTCATCAGTTTATCGAATGAGTTCACGAAAATTCATAGACACGGTGTTTGGAATATGTAAGTAAGGTAGAATCAAGAAAAAAAAAAATCACATATTGGGACAGATTTTTGGGGTCCCGCAAAAGGGGCTATCTCCAACGCAGTTTGGCCCACCGACGGCAAGTCATAAATCGACCATTTTTCGACCGTATTAGGCCAGTTCATGGAAGATGTCGACGAAACTTCATGCGAAGCTTCATTGCACTGTAACGATGTCGTTGGTTAGAGAAAGAATCACAAACAGCCATGTTACCGGCATGTTGGGGTCTGCAAGAGAATCTACCTACTTTTTAGACGGAAACACCGACCGTGCTGTCCCGAAGAGAGATTTTTTATCATCGCAGCGCGGCCTTGTGCCAGCTTAACTGGGTGATAAAACATTGTTGATTCATGCACCGAGAACGCAAACATGCCAACATGCATGGACCGGTTTGCTGAGGGTCACACCGCACCGAACGAATAACATGTCGAGACGGGATAACCCGATCGACAGGCATGAAAAACGCACCCAGTCCATCACTTCATAAAAAAATACAACCGTACTCTGTGCAACCAATGCATTGGGCTACAGGAACTGTTCCAAAATAATCAAAGACATATCAACCGGTTATCCGGGGTCCTAACACACATAACCTTCTTGCTCCTACCGCCCCCCCCCTGTATCCCCTCCCTGTGTGCAACCAAAACGTGCTGCGCGCCATCCGTTTCCTAGGTCAGCAGTCAGCTGTTGTTGAGAAACTTAACTTCCATGTCCACGATATTTCGGTGTGCCTTGCACGAGGCCACCATCTTCTCGATGAGACGGAACCCCTCCGCCCCACCGTGCTCACGCTTCAGCTCTTCCCAGTCTGTCTGCACTGAACCTAGTAAAGCGTACGTGCGTCGGCAGTCCCTGGTACGCCGCGCAAACCTACGGATCCGCGTTAGGGTGAGAATCGTTTCCGTGCTCAGCGCCTTCAGCATGTTCTCTTCCAACTTCTTAGGATTCTCGTCGTTAAGTTTACGCCGAAACTCTAACTTGGCCTTACCCCAAGCGTACTCGATGCCTACTCCTGCCAGCTCTGGGTGGCATTTTGGTGACATAATCAGGGTATGACCGCGACTCTCTACGAGGTGCTGAAGCGCAGACTTTTCCTGCTTGAAATCAGGGCACTCTCCCAATACCGTAAAAACGTTCTTGCCAGAGCTAGGATCCGCCTTGCCCGTCATACCGTCCTCCCACAGCCCCCTCTCCCACAACATCTGCCGAACCCCCTTCGGCTTGCCTTCGTACCCGATGATGGGTTCATCTATTGCCTTGTACGTCCTGCTCTTACCCTTGCCACCCGTACAAACTTTTACTTTCCGGCCTTTTTTTTTACTCTTGGGGGGTACGCTGGGGTCGTAGAACGGAGGAGGGTCCCCAACCTGGAAGGTGGCATGTTGAACGTCACCAGGCTTAAGCTTGCAGTCGATCGTCTTCCCTTTCCACTCCATCGTTGCCGGCTTCGTCCCCAAGCAGTCAGCGGTCACCCGTGTGTCGCGCATCCCACCCCCTTTTACCCCGCCCCCCCCC
>CACKRE030000343.1:1517-15848 GCA_902602495.3 Ectocarpus sp. CCAP 1310/34 | reverse complement strand
GAAGAGACATCGAAGGCAGACGTTGGGAACGTAGAACTAGAAAAGGAGTTCACTGAGGACGAGGTTGAGGCGTGTGTGAACAAGCTGAAGTGCCACAAAGCAGCAGGAGCGGATGGGATAGTCAACGAGTTCATGAAGTTTGGGGGGAAGGGGATGATCCAGCTGATGGTACTGCTGTACAATTGGGTGTGGAAAAACGAGTATACGCCAAGTAGATGGAGGGAAGGAGTGGTTGTGATTTTGTCTAAGCAAGGAGACAAGACTGACCCAGGAAGCTACAGGGGGATCACACTGTTGAACACAATAGGAAAAAAGTTCTGTAAGCTGCTGAACGATAGGATAGTGGGAGTATTGGAGAAGGAACATAGCAGTAGTGAGGGCCAGGCAGGTTTCCGAAAGAAGAGGGGGTGCGTAGACCACGTATTCACGGTAGGGAGAATCATCCAAGGTAACTCAACTCGTGAGCTTTTAGTATGTAGCTATTCCCACTCAGCCCGCCCATGTGTCTGGCAAACTCAAAAACCAATTCATCGGTGAGGTTTCAGTATGCAGCTATCCCCACTCAACGCGTCAACGTGTCTGGCAAACTCAAAAACCAATGCATCTGTGAGGTTTCAGTATGCACCTATCCTCACTCTCCACGTCCATGTGTCCGGCAATCTCCATCACAAATCACCTGTGAGGTTCAGTATGTGTCTATCCTCATTCAACGCGTCTATGTGTCCGGCACTCCAACATCACTCAACCCTTGGGGTTTCAGTATAAAGCTATAGTCACTCAACACGTCTATGTGTCCGGTAATCTCCTACATCACTCAACCTGTGAGGTTTCCGTCCGTAAGCTATCCTCACTCCACGCATCCATGCGTCACGCGTCTTTGGTAGCGCATACTATGGGGGCTATATTTGGGGTGGCGTGTTTTACAGCGCTTTGCCAACAGCGCCAACCCACGTAAGTCCAGAATGGGGAAGCTTGTCCGGGAGGGAGGTATCATTTTCGTGAGCCCCCTTGATTGTGTACACAGCAGCAACAGAAGACAGACATCTTGAGCAGATTGTCCTTATAACTCCCAACCACTGATTGGTCAGCAGACATCCTCCCTGTGGGCTGAAGGACACGGGTACAACCGAGATCGCAGACGATTCAAGGACAACTGACGGTGGGGTATACGTTCGCCTTCGTCGTACAACACGGAGTCGGCAAAATGGTATGTTCCGTGCTTTTTTCGAAGAGGTGTATCTTCGTTGTTCCTTGGAGGAAGCTGTAGGGCTGGCTCCCCGACCAACCAACCAACCTGCCTGGACCTACCCCACCTGATGATATCCCGTTGTCGGTGCCATTGGATACAGCAGTAGTATACTATACTTTCCCGTGAATCTCGGGCTATCTCACGAGAGCTGTCAAAACATTGGTATGCCACCGCCGGTAACCGGCTGGAGAGTCTCCTCCTTGTGAGCGACAACATCGGCGCGATTTTACTTGGCTTCTACGTATATGTACGTCCGCAGAGTTCTACCCCGGTGCTTGCGCAATGTGCCACTACGGAGGCGGACACAAACCGCCAAAAAGGAACACGGCCAGCGCGGCAACGACGCCAGAGCACCAACAACAGACCACGACAAGTCATCCGCCCTGTACACAGGACCGGTCGCCCCGGTGGTCTAGTGGTATCCTCGTAATCCGCTGGTCGCAGGTCGTGAGTTCGAATCCCCATGGGGTGGAAAATTTAAGAAAGTTGCGGGTGAAAGCGAAATATGGCTAAAAAGCTCTCGTGAGTACCAAACTTCGACATTAGCACCGTTGACGAGGGAAAGGGACGGCTATAATAGACCCTTCTCGCGATAAAAATAAAATTCAGCACGAAAATAAATAAAAAGAAGAAAAAAGCCCTGGTGTTTACCCCCTACTGCTGTGTGACCCTGGACGGTTGTAGACTCTAGTTGTGCGAAAAATACACTGAAAAGTGTGGTACTCTACATACGCTGAAAAGTGTAGTACACGTCTCACCACGAAAAATGGGGGTACTGTCGCCACAATAAATAGGGACGAAAACACAAACACACGTATACACCCTCATGAGGAAACACAACGAAGGCGCAAAATGCTATGTACATCCTGCGCACCGGTCTTTTTCCCTTTCGGAATTGAAAAGAGCCACTTTTGTCTGCTCTGCGGTCAAAATCATGGATTGCAGAGGCAGGCTTGGACCGCAACAAGCAGTGGCCTACCTGCGTCTGCACCCCTTCGTCCGAGCGCCAGGACGCCGGCCGCCGTTACCGCTACCGCCCTTCGCCAGCTGCACGCTACGCGGCGGCGGGAGTCTCTCCTTCCATTTGCCATGTGATGTTTAGCCGTCGTCGGGCCGCGGCGGCGCCTCAAACTCTCCTCCTCCGGCGTGTACGTTTGCGTCCGTTGAATATTCGAGGTGCTGCTCCCCACGCACGTGTGGTTACGTCCCTTTGTCTCGGCCTGCTGTCGCTGGACAACACTAGACTGCAGCAAGTCCGCGGGTGCATCTCTTTGTATGGTCCAGAGGCAACGCGAATTCGATTGTGGAGATCACGGCATACCAACTCTATACAATCTGCGTCCCCCGGCCCAAGAACACGCAGGATGGTGAGCACATTGCAAACACAGAGCAGTGCCACCTTTGTGGAGAGAGGAGGAGCAAGGACAGCGCAACCATGGTGGTATCGGTCGTGGCGAAGTACATGCAGGCGTACAGGCAGTTCGGCTTGAGGGCGGCGCTTACCAAGATGTACACGGTGCGTGATGGTTCGTGTACATACGTCAACGCGAAAGCAGGAGGGTGTCCAGCAAAAGGACGTGATGTATAGCAGAGGCATCGTAGGAGAGAGGAGGAGTGCGTACACTCGATGTCACCGGTGTGAGAGCATCTCTCTCATTGCCTTGGTACTGTCGTTGTAATACCGGGCATTCCGTGGCTCTCCATTTTGGTGTACGTTGCTGGTGGTCAAGTCCGTCTCTCGCTGTCTTTTTGTGTAGCCGGCGGCGGGAGGATTCGAGCAGCCCTCGCTTGCATGCCATCATGGTCCCATTCGAGTCGGTGTATATACCAACCTAACGCCAGAGAGTCTGTCACCATCGCGACCTGTGTAGCTTTGTCGTGGTCGGCTGCGACTGCATACCTGAGTCGTCAGGGCGCTGATGGTTTACACGAGGAAATAATGCAATCTGTTTGTGGGCATATCCGTGTGTCTCGCGGTCGACACCTTTTCTACTACCGTACTGTAGGCTCTCACCGACAGTCGTATCGCCGCAACTCTCTCGAGAAGGCAGAGGCGGTCGGGGCTGACACAACTCGGTTTATTGATAGCGATAGTCGGAGGAACATTGGTCTACACGACTAGTTTGTGGTGTCTCATTCGCTTCTACTGCTGTTCGCCCGCAAAAGGTGCATTTTTCATTATTCGGCACCCCGCGAGAGCAGCAGCAACACCGTTCCCACCAGTTACTCGAGTTGATTCGTTGAGTTGAGCACATCCAAAGTATAATACTGCTGTCGGCGTCTGTCTTCAGGCCTTGGCTTAGTTCGAAACCCTGGGCAACAATTGCCAAGCAACAAGTCTCGTTGATTTCGCAAGCAACCTAAACGAACGTGTGTAGGGCGGCCATGGTCACAATGCTAAATTGATTGTTGTTCAGGTTCAGGGATTTTCATGTTTTCAGTTTTGGGGAGTATGTAACTGGAATATAGATGAAACTAAATACATCACGTGCAGTCTAAAACTGACCCGACCGCAATGCGGCCACTCGATTGTCGCAATGGCCCGAAGACGCAGCGGTGCCAGACATGTATCTTCCGTATAAATACAACATGGTGTACCTTTGTTTATTTTTGCCTCAAGCTAAGGGTCGTACCAATCACATGGTCCAATGCCCACGTTGCTGCGGCGGCCGTAGATGCTGGTTTTCGCCATCTGTCACCGCACACCTTCTCACTGGGCGGGCTGTTGTTACGGCACCCCCGTCCGGAAAACACGCTTCCCTCCCGCCACCGCCGCCGCCGCCACCACCATTGCCGCAATGCTGCGACGAAAGGTCGGGGACGTTAAGTTCGGAGACTTCAAAGGGGAGGATGCGCACGGAAACAAGTACTACGAGAACAAGGAATACCCTTACGGCGAGTGGAGATTTCTTGCTGACGTGTCTGGGGACCGCGATGAGCATCCCTTTGCGTTGTCTTAGAACACGACCATGAAACCGCCCTTGGACCCAATCGGATACGGCCAGAAAAGTGGCGGCCAATTCGGAGGAGAGACTTAGCATGGCGGGGGGTCCCACATTTTTTCCGCCTTCTTCGATTTCAAAAGGAATGGCGAGAAACATCTGAATGATGAAAAGCACGAACTCCCATTCGTTTCCTTGTACACATTACGTTTTTCATTTCGGCACATGCAGCCAACGCAACCGCCAACTGCTGTCGGCCCTCTTTCCGCGTGCGAAGAGCGATGCCGACGGGACCTCGTAGTCGTGTCTGTATCGGCACGTTCGAAAACCTTCGTTGGGTTCGTGGATGTCGTCTGTCCTCGTCCTCGTCCTCGTCCTCGCATTTTGTTCGTTTTCAGGCCAACACAGATGGGTAGAGTACGCCGACATCCACAACTACGACAGCAGCTCGGTCACGGCCTCGTGGCACCCGTGGCTGCACCACATGAGCGACCACACCCCCTCCGCCGGGGCAGAGGTGCGGTGCCTACAGTAAATCGTGTGTTGGGCGCTTTCGCTCAGTTTTGGGGAGGCCAGGGAGACTCTGCGGAGGAATAAATAGGCACCCGTTGGCAAGCCTACCGTGCAAAGAGCGTTGAGAGAACTGGCATCCCCTATCGACGTGTGTATTTGGTTTCTGACAGCAGTGTGATGCTGGCAACCCCTTGCGCTACGGCCGCCGTGCGCTAGCCCTAGATGGCCTACCTCGTCGTTTTCTGCGTATCCTTTGATACAGTATGTCCTTGAAACACGTCTTGTACTGGCACGACTTTACCGTGCTCTTGTCGTATCACGAGTACTATGTGGTTTACTTTCCCAGGGCGCTCCCGCCATTGCGTATGCCTGGCAATCCAAAGTGCGCTGCAGCTGTGGTGAAAAATCGACCAACTACTGCTGTTGTGAGCTCGGTTCGCTTACCAGAGAGGACATGCATGAAATCGTGAGCGTATTGCAGCAATTTTTTGCCACGGACGAGGTGAAACGCCACCCAAAGCCCGTTGAAGCGCACAATTCTCCCCCACCCGTGCCACGTCACTTCCCGCTCTAGAAAATGACGTCAACGCTTAAGTTTTTATCTCAACCGGGTAGTGTTGCGTCTTGCTGTGTTTGTATGGATACTTGGAAACAATGTTTCACAAGTTTACGCGGGTTTTTCAAGTATGCAAACAAACGTGTAGAATCGGCTAGGGTGGGGGTTAAGGGTTAGGGTTACGTTCTGTGTGCTCTCTCCCTGGTCCTTCATAGTACGAACCTTACTGTCTTTGCGTAGGCAGCCCTAAAATGGTTCTTGTGTGCCTTCGCATTACACCGCAACGGCTCTGTTTCTTTTTCGCAGCTTCCGGAGGTAAAGCCCATCGCAATCGCCGTCGGGCAGCACATGCCGCACAACGACTTCGTCGCGCCCGGGCGGGTCGACGGCGTCAACCGATCCACGTGGAGGCCGCGGGGTGCCGGAATGGGCAACATCTGGCAGGAGCCCGGGGAACCCGACATGTGAGACGCGCTCCGTGTGTTGGTGGCGGTTGGGTCGGTCACGACGGCGATTTTTGTGTTGTCCTCTCCTGCTGGAGGTTCGGCTATAACGGCCCTCAGTGTCTGGTGGTACTGACGTCATCTCTGAGAGTTAAGTTGGTCTTGTTTGAAGTCGAAATGAAACCGTTATTCACCCTACGTGCAAGTGTCAGGGTATGCGAACCCTACGACTGACCTTTCTGGAAGCCGAAATCAAACCATTCGACTGCTTTGTCGGCGGCTGACTGGTCTAATGGAAGCTAATGGCTTGATTTCGGCTTTATGTAATAAGGTCACAGACAAACCGTCACAGGCCACTGTTACCTTGCACACAATGATATATACCAGCTCCGTTCGCATCTCGAATCGCGGTTGTACCATTGATCTGTCTTTCTCTCTTTGATGGGTAGGTATCGTGGAACCGTTGTTGCACGAAGGGACTCCTCTTCTCGACCCCCCCCCCCCCCCCCCCCCCCCCCCCCCCCCCCCCCCCCCCCCCCCCCCCCCCCCCCCCNACCCCCCCCCCCCCGGCCCACGCGCCTACCTGTGGCGGCACTTTGTCGCTTCAGAGGAGTTGAAATTGCAACACTCGCGCCTCGCCAGCAGTGAAGCGTTTGGTACTTTCTTGTAGCGGACTGTTTTCAAAAGGGTATAGAGAAGTGTATGTGGTATGTGCGTGGTTGGGGTCTTCCGACTGAAAATTATCAATCAAATATCACATTTTCTTTTCACCGCTCGGCGAGACCTCAGTAGACCGTAGAGAAAAAGGGTACCATATAACAACGTTTGTGTGTCTATATGAACCTGCGGCACGTTTTCTCTTTTTTACATCGTGCATGTGTGGCCTCCGCTTCAGGTACTACAAGCAGCCGGGGCACCCGCAGCATGAGCTGTCTGACAAGGGGGGACGATTCAGCAAGCAGAAGAGCATGGAGACGTGGGACCCCAAGGACCCGAAGGGCTTGAACACCAAGCAGCCGATCCGAGACCTGACGGAAGTATAACCATTGGTCGGGATGTAGGCGTAAATATAGCGGTGTTTCCTCCATGTTGCTGTCGTTATGGAATGCGAAGTGTGGAGGTTGCCGCGCCTTGTGTCCGGTCTCTTTTGCTCATTCGTGTTTCGTCGACAAAAGATAGTTCCAGTGAGGAGGAAGACCTTTTCAGAAGACAGCTTGTCGTTTTGCTCCAGGGAATGGCGAAAGGCGGTTCGTTTTCGTGTCGAAAGGGAACGCCGTTGTTCATTGGGAGATGCTTCATCGTCGCCGTTGTTCCCAAGGGAATACCATTCATGCTGTGGGGAAGCAGTCGCTGTTATTTTTTGTTCTTTCTTTCCGTTACGGGTGGATATCGTCAGCGCTCGCTGCGGTTGCAGGGCACGCGCGTGGGCGGGCGTTGCCCATCTTGGGCCCATTTTTTAGCTTGAGGTAAGGTTAGGGTTTAAAAGGCGGAGGCTACTGCAACCCCCGGGTACTGCGGGGGTGTTGAACGGGAGTGAGGGTCGGATCGCGCATTTGTCCCGTTCTGACACGTCGGGGAGGGCATCGAAAGGTGTGTGAACTGGCGCCAGAATAGATGGGGCGGACAACCCCCCCCACACAACTCGGTGTCCACTAATACATAAGCACCGTTCCGACAGAAGTTGAAGAGTCTCGCGTGAAGAACCCCCGACTCTCTAGTCTCTCAATACGCAGTTAAAGCGCTGGAATGGGTCTGTTCTCTCCTACCCATCGTGTAGATTGCTCGTGAAAGGTAGCGCCACCTTGTGCAACAGCCACGAACCAACTACAACCTCGGAGTCGCTACAGCACCAAACGACAAGTCTGCACCGGTCGACAACGCCGGGTCGTACTACCGGACGCTCTTCCTGTCGTACAGCCCCGCATTCCCGATGGCACCTTCGCTCGAACGGGGAACAGCTGACACAAGAGAGACTACGCGGCAAGCGCGTCTGCTGTGGTATACATTTGCTCGCGGATAAAATGGGAAAGGGCTGGCACACTGAGACTACACCGCAAGCGGGTGTGCTGTGCTACACCTTTGCTCGCGAGCGAAACCGCCTAAACTTGTCGCGCCACTTGGGCCAAGCGCAGGGCACCGGGAGGACGATGGAGGCCTCTACACACAGGGGTACGGCTTCTCGGGGGATACCAACTCCGACCGCTATGTGATCAGATAGAAGCACTGAAAGGGAAGGAACTTTGTGAACACGTTATCCCCTTCTCAAAACACCGGCTAGGATTTGCGGCTGTCGGCGGCACAGAAAAGACGATGCACGTCGTAGACTCCTGACTGTGCAATTAAAAGCCCTTCGCTGCAAACCCACCCTCTCGGAGACGAAGCCAAATGCCACAATTGTGGCTCTTTGAGCCGATAAACCAATCGCGAATTACCGCGCCGGGTAGTAGCTGACATTGGCGAATAAATCCCCACACTCCGTGCAGTGTCTTCGAACACCACCGCCGTTCGCACCCTCCTTCCATCCGCGCCAGCAGTTGCCGCCGCTCCTCCACGGCGCCCGCCAGCTCTGGTACTCTTCACATCGGGAGCAAAACGCCAGGTGGACCATCACCTGCCCTTGTCCTTCGCCACGTCTTGTGCCCGGACCGTCTCTATCTCCTTCGTTTTCGTCGCTTTTGCCTATTCGTATGCCTGGAGGGGGCGGCGGGCTGCTCTCGCGGGGGACGGCGGTGAAGGTTGCACTGGTAGGGGAGGATGAGGTGGTAGACGACGTGTAGCGAGCGCTCCGGACGCCCATTTTGGTTGATGCCGGTGCGTCGCCGGTTTTTTCCACCACGGCTGTTTCTTCGGACATCACCACAGATGTCGAGGATTCCGTCGTAGCTTCCGCCAGTTTCGCACAAGGGTTCGGGGAAAGCCCAAGGCGCTTCTGTCTCTGTCTCGAGCTTCTTCTTCTTCTGGCGCCACGTTGGATCACGTCGTTTCGGTCTGATGCCCGACGACTTCGCCCAGTTCGTCGGAACGCAACCTCACGGCCGTCGTCGTGCGGTGCGATAGGTCCCGATAGTTTTTCTCCATCGTCAGTAGAAGGCGGAGGCATTCTTTGGCATCCATCCTTGGTGGTCACTTGTATCGCTGCCTCTGCCGCTCCCGCCGCTCCCGCTCCTTGCCTCATGGCTGCCCCCGACGAAAACGGCGGCGCAGGACGACACCGACCGAACGGACGGCGCGCCTCTTTCCTCAATGACCGTAGCGGTGGCTGAGCGGGAAACGCAGACACTGGTGCAGCGGGACGGAGCGCGTCATCGTTATTCACAGGTTGCCCGTCCGCTTGCGCCTCGAGACCACTGTCAGCGATGCCGTGCCCGGCGTCGTTGTCGGCGAGACTGCTGCTACCCTCTTCACCATCGCCTTTGTTGAGTTGAGCGCTCGTGGCGCTCACTGCTGCCGTGTCGCTGTTTGTGAGACTGCTAGCTGGCAGAACAGTGTCTTCCGCGACATGTTCCCGCCGAGGGCTGTTGCAGTGCGGCGGAGGTTTTGTGCTCATGCCGTGAATCGGCGCCGGGGTGGGCGCCTGCGGGGGAGCTCCCCCCCCCATATTGATTGCCGTGGTGACAGGGAATGATGGCGGCGAGTCCTGTACTTTCCGCCGCACGGCTGGTGGATCGTCACGCGTACATCGTCGCTGCTCCAGCACCGTCCCCACCTCCGTCGCAGCGGGGGGTTGCTTACTCCCCCCTGTAGTTGTTGTGGTCAGGGCAGACTTGTCGTTTTCCACTTCTCGTGACACCGCCAGACTTTTCGGCGCTGCTGCTGCTGCCGCTGCTGCTGCTGCTGCTGCTGCTGCTCTTGCCGACACCGCCGCCGTCGCCGTCGCCGCCACCGCCACCGGTGCTTGCGTCGCGGCTTCATCGCCCTCACGGGCACGCTCGCTCGAGCATGCCTCCGCCGCTTGTCCTCCCTGGTCGGGAAACGGCGGGGGCTCGTGTCCGCAGGACGTGCACTGATGCGTTTTTATCCGCGACAAACTTCCGTCGTCATTATCATCCTGTTTGGCGTCACGATGACGGTCAAGTCTTCGTTCATTCCCGGCTTTCTTGTCGCTAACGCGCGTCGTCCCGGTGCCGACGTTCTGCTGTCGTGGGAGCTGGTCCCAGTTCCCGCACGCGGGGCACGTGGTACCGCAGATGTCTGTCTTGCACCCCTCGCAGCGGATGTTTGCCGAGCCTATTGCAGTCTTATCCCCCGACACGCTTCTCCAGCAAGCACAACGCTATGGTCAAAATGGAAAAACAGAGTTCGTGAAAAGGTGTATCATGGGGCTACGGCGAGTAACGAGACGACGGAAAAAAAAAGGCCCGAAAATGAGGAGATCATATGGGCTGAAGGTGAAGATCAGGGAAGTGTAGAGGGGACCGTAACGGAGAAGACGAGCAAATTTCGGAGCTTTTCCCACCGGTGTTCCTGTCGACAAATGGCCGCATTCAATGAGGCAGCAAATATGGCGTTGGCTGTCAGAGAGGTTCCGACGCCCCCAACTCACAGTGCGTCATGGTATCAGGAAGGCTAGTTCGGCTGATGGGATGCGGGAAATCCAACTACCGGGAGCAACCGCTCTCACACATGCCGCACGCGACAAAGCAACCCCTCTTGAGCATTCTCTAGCAACGTCCGTCCGTCGACCAAGACGAGTCACCGGGCCCACTCACCTCGCAGTAGACCTGGAAGAACTTCGTTGTCGATGTCACCGCCGCCGCCGCCGCCGCCGCCATCGCTGCGGCCGTCTTCTTGCCATCGGCCGGCCGGACGCGGCACCGCGGGCTTTTGCAGACCAGGGTGGACTCCCCCTTGGCGCCGGCGTAGGAGTCCCACTGGCGGCAGGACGGGCAGAACGCCTCGTGGGACTCCAAGCCGCAGTTTCCGCAGGAGAGAGAGTTGTTTGCGTCGGCGTGACGGCCCTTGACGCTGTGGTGTTATCGAAGTAACGGTTCGCGAGGCGGTTGAGGAGGAAGAGCATGTAATTGGTCTGGAGGGCGAGACACATGCCAACGCTTTTTCGAGATACACTGAAGTGCAAAAAAATGTAATTCAGGCGTGTTCTCGCAATGTTGAGTCTTCTATCTCCTTAAGCCCTCGTTCTTCTCTACCATCGAAACTCAGAACAGCATTCGTTTCATTGCAATGTGTTTGTTTACGTCGTGACAACGTAGTTTAGCATCTACGCCCTCAGGCGGAACTGCGTGGGTGGGATACTCCCCAACAACTTACGACGGTGTAGCATTGGGAAACAATGTTGCTGACAGCGTGGTGGAATATACAACGTGCATCTTCGTCCCTCCCAAGAACGACAGGTGGGTTCGTCTCGACAATTTCGAGCCTCTTCGAATAATAAGCTCAAGTCTCTCCCTGCCATTTTTATGTGTATTCCGCGCCACGCCCATAGTCTCCGACAATGCCGTGCCGGTCTGGTGGGACCAACATGGTTTTCCTTCCACGGAAGCTTGGTTGCTCAAGGTATCCACTACCACTTCCTCCGCAGTGCATCTGGCGTGTCTTGGCACAGGGCAGAATATTTTGCAATCCCGCACTTTCCTGACGTTTCGATGGACCCTCGGGTCTGGGCGTACAGTTGTCACGCGAACTGTTTTTCGCATCAATTTGACTTGGCGATCGACTCCTCCTAAGTGAGAGGCTGCTGAACCCTTCGACGCGTCAGAAATGAAAGCACGACAAAAGGAAGGAAGAGTAGACTGCCAGAAAATAGAATAACCCAGCAAATCATGACCTTCCTCTTCCGTGACCCCGTCGGTTTCCTCCAAACATGCCAAGAAAGGCGTAGTCTACCTGCTGTCCAGAACCAATTGGAAGAGAACTCCTACTCGTACACCGACACACCTGCCCCACATGCCACACGATTGGCACGATATCTCGTAGAACACAGCGGTGCAGTCGCAGGATAGCGATCTGCAGCCCTTCTTCCCCTCCCAGACACCCCAGCTTCGTCAGCGAGATAGGACGAAAACAAACAGCGGCCGAATGGCGTGTTTGGTGTGGCACACGGGTGTCGGCAAACGGCGTTAGACAGCCGCAGCACGTACGAGATGTGAGTTTTTCACCTGTGAGCGACAAAGGTTCGGGGATGCATCAGTTTTGATTGGGGAGGTGCCCACGTGCCTAGTGGGAGTGCACCCAGCAAGGTACGCTGTAATTATCACGCCGTACTGCCGCCGGGTCGCAGGTTTCCAGCCGTGGATACTGCGGTGTCTGATCACAAGCCTCCCGATGTCCTTGATATTGAAAATTTGGACAGCAGTACTTCTTCGTTTCCCCACCTGCTGCACCCGGGGCAAAACGCCTCGTGAAACTTGCAGCCGCAGAACCCGCACGATCGCGATCCCCCCCCCTGGACTTCGCCATTGAACGTGTTCCAGCGCCGGCACGACGGACAACGGCTTTGGCAGAAGACGTTGCCGCACGCACACCTGCGGGTTGAGCCGCCGCGCGACGATTGGTCACGTTGGAACGCAGCAGTGACGCCACGTTACGACTGCGATGTCTAACCCGCCCGTGCTGACAATATTCATGTACATTGCGCGGCCCCTCGTGGTACTCGAGGAACCGCAGATGGTCCCTTTCAAGGGGGGGAGGTTGGCGATATACCCTAGTGGCACGCACAATGTTGTCCGCCTTGTCCATCCACTGGACTGTGAATGCCGCACCTCATTGAGCTCTCGCCTCGTCGCCCCTTAGTGGCTCCCCACTCTTTGCATCCCGCGCAGTACACCTGGGGCACCCATCAGTTCGAAGAATCTAGTCATTCAAGGGTAAACGAAGGGAGCAGTAGCCTTGGCACCTCGACCAGGACTGGGTGCCTTTCACTACGATGAAGCAGCACGTGTTTCTTCGCACAGATCTCCCCAACGCAATAGCGTAGAGGGTTCGGTGGGAAGCCTTGCAGGTGCCAAGTGTGAAACTGTCCTCGTCCTGCATTTCGAGTCAGCCAAGACAGACTCTAGAGGCGCCGCCGAATCGCTCCCTCTAAGGTTAAGTTGCAAGAGGGGACCATGTCGATCGCCTCCTCCGCACCTCATGGAAGTATGCCGAGCATCCGTAACATTGGAGAGAGGGCCCGCCTCTCTTGCTTGCTTTAACTGCCGTACCGATCCCGCACTCGGGGCACATCAGTTGACGAGTTGCTACGCCGTCCGGTGCGTTTTCTCTGCCAGATCGTTTCTGAGGATCGTTGCTGTTTTGCCCAGCGTTTGCACCTGCTGACCGTGAATCCGGTGAAAGGCAAGAATATGAGTCTGTCGCCCGCCCCATATGCGAAAATGTCAGCGGATCGTGTTGGTCACAACCCGGCCGGCGGGAACAAGTATCGTCAAATGTTGGTTCTACTTCTGCCAAGCCAGTTCGCAAGAAGAATTAGTGCAAGTAGATGTGGAGCACATGAAGGCCACGGGTATTTCCTGACCTTGTGGTGGACTTGGCTTTTCCTTTCGCCAAGATTTGCTTCATTTTTCGGCGTTTGGCGAGCCTGTCTGCAACCCCGCCACTCCCCAGTGCGTTGGTGCATATGGTGTTCTTCTTGTGTTGCTGTTCTTGGTCAACCGATACACCTCACAACTATTTGTTTTGGCGCGATATTCATATCTCACCAGCGCCGGTCGCCCCGGTGGTCTAGACTAGTTGGTATCCCCGAAACCTTCCAAAGGTCAGGGTCAGGGGTTCGAATCCTGGCGTAAGCGAGCTTTTCTTGCAAAGTGACTTTTTCTCTCGCTTCCGCTCCTGGCCTAGTGGATAGCGCTAGTTCGTGTGTACACAGAGGGCAGTGAGTGCTAAACTCCTCTCGCATTAAAAATCGAAGGCAAAGAACCGCAGGAGGGTAGGGTAGGGAGGGGCTCTTCTGTGTGACCACGGGTTGGAGAAAACAGCACCACCAGTGCTGTGAGCGCTGATTTGAAGTACGCGAAGGGAAGGGGTGGAGAGTACCGTGAGACGCAGTACCTTGTTTCGACGACCGGTCATTCGTTTTCTCATGACACTCAACAGAGCCGTAGAGCCAAGCCGCGGGAGGCGGTTCAGGGAACTCTTCGCGATATGTGGAGGGAAAGCCGTCAGGGTAGGTTTTGGTCTCCGCCGGGACAATTATATGTACTGGTGTTCCTCGGTGCGACGCTGAAATACGCTCGTTTTTTTTTATTTCACAAGACTGAGATTAATATACCGTAAACGTCGGAGTTTTCCCCCCGGGGAGAGGGTCGTTATTTTTTTCTGAAACCTAACCCCTCGAGGGGAAATTGTCGTAGCGGGGAGGGTTAGGTTCTATTTTTCCAACGATACATGCATTGTGAGGAAGCCCCTCCCCCGGGGGGGGGGGGCGTACTCATAGTCGTGCATGCCGTAGTCGTTAGACCATTGACCTCGCATCCCTACAAAGCCGGGACGGAGCACGCCGGGTTCTCACCGGACCAGGCTCTCACATCACCAAGCGCGAAGCGCCGTGAGATATTCGGCGAGTCGCATGAAGGGTGCGCTGCATCCTGCTAAGGGTTTTCGGCATCTTGTGCTTACTTCCTTGTGTACGCTGCTTATGACTTCATTTATTTTCTGGTGTCCACTTCCATT
>CACKRE030000342.1:205124-222368 GCA_902602495.3 Ectocarpus sp. CCAP 1310/34 | reverse complement strand
ATGCTCGCGAAGCTGCTGATGAGACCTTCAATTTGCACCGCTTCTTGGAATAGCCCGTCCCCTACTTGCCAAGAAATGGCAAGAGGCGTCTGGACCCGAAATTTCAATTTTTTTGGCTCTCGCTCTCAATCAGATACTTCGCTCTCAATCAGGCGAATATGTTGTTGTATGTAGTTTTAACCGGATACGTACGTATGTATTTAACAAAAAACACTGCATTTTTCAAGCGTGGCACAAAGCGTGACGTTCACGGCTCAAGCGTGGCGAGTCCTGATCGATCTAAGCACGAAGAGGACGAAGAATGAAGAATCGCTGCTAACGGTGGCGTCCTCACGCCGAAGAAGTGGATCGACTTTCCCGACCCCCCCTACAGAAACACGTCATATATCTGTCAGGAGAGCTCAAAAAAAAATCGAGTATTCTACGCTTCTTAACAGGGCATATCCCGCGTTAAAACACCTCGCTATTTTTTTTTTCGGTACATGGAGTCCGTCGTGGCTGAAATGCCAGATTTGAAATTCCATCCCCCCCCAAAAAAAAACCCTGAAAATCCTATATGAAAACCACGAATTTTCAGAAAGGCCTCAAATCGGTTTGGTCCTCGAACAACTATTGTGGGGATCATCATGTACATCACTGTTTCGAAAACGATTTTTTTTTTTTAATATTGATGAAGTTATGGCCGGTCAAAGATATGACGTCACACACTTGATAGAACTGTATGTATTTCCCACCACTGGCCACAGGCTTCCATATACGAGTTAGTGTGGCACCGGCCGATGAGCTCAATTCTCACATTTCCTACTGCTGTCGCTGTCAGGGGTGAAGCCATAGATGTGTGCGGTGAAGTTGCTTTGATTCGCTGTTCTCCCTACCCGCCTCTTTCTACCCCCTCCGTTTGTCGTGTATTCCTTGCATTACTCTGTTTTTTAAAGCAACGCGTTGTGTTCCGTATTACTTTTTTTTAAAGCGTGTCGTGGTCAGTGTATGGAGCCACGACAAATTTTCAGCGTTCCTGGTCACTTCTGGTAAACCACCATTTCAGTCGTTGGTGCTGTGCCAGACAAGCGTTGTTTTCTTCCATCCAAATTATTTCACGTGCTGTGTGGCTGTGTTTTTCCCTGATCGCCCCCCCCCCGAAAACAACTTATTCAAAGTACCCTTCTTGTTGACAAGCAGGGTTGCGCGGTCTGCCCCTATGTGCCCAGGGACCGGAGTATGTCGAGAAAACCATGTCGCTGGCACTCGGGTGAGTTGCGTGTATTCTAGTTGTGGTCGAGGCCATGCTCCGCTTTCCCCGGCGGTCAGATCGCGTTGTCCCATGTGCATTGTAAGGTGATGCTGTGTTTTCTCAGGTCGTGTGGTTTTCTGAGGTAAGCATTGCCCGAAGAAGGATGGATCGAGACACCTTTTAAGCTCAGTCAACGTTTTTGTTAGTTTGGACGTCGGGGGGTGGTATGCGTTTACTTCGTACCAGATATCAACGTTGTCATGGCGATCGATGTCCCTTTTTGACCTCGAGCTAGTAGTACGTGTAGCTTTCGATGGGTACGGCCAGTGTCGCGTTGCGGAAAGCGGTTGTGCAGCGTACAGAGCATTGTGGCGATCGATGTCCCTATTTGACCTCGAGCTAGTAGTACGTGTAGCTTTCGATGGGTACGGCCAGTGTCGCGTTGCGGAAAGCGGTTGTGCAGCGTACAGAGCATTGTGGCGATCGATGTCCCTATTTGACCTCGAGCTAGTAGTACGTGTAGCTTTCGATGGGTACGGCCAGTGTCGCGTAGCGGAAAGCGGTTGTGCAGCGTACAGAGCATTGTTTGGGTCTTCCATGAAAGATGCGTCGCGTTTCCCTTCATCGTCTGGTTGTGTAACCCTTTGTTTCAAGGCTTTCGCATATCCTCGTTGATCAAATTATCGGTTGACGACTGACGTGTATGTACCAAGTTTTGTCGCCAGTCTCTCGAAAGAAGGCGCGTGCAGTTTGACAACGTGACATTATGAACGAAGGCAGGCTCTTGGCCAAGTAGAGTTCAATGAAATGTGAGCCTCATTCACTCAGCACAATTTACACGCCTCGTTCCCCACGACTACAAATACCGTCTCCTTTGTAGCGGCGTCGGGGCTGATTTCGTGTCCCCACTGTCAACTGAAATCAATTCCAGCCCAAGTCTTTCGTTTTCTTTGGACGACGAACAGAGACGACGACCCGTTCTCTCCGGCTCTGTGAGCAAAATTTCGTCGCTACTTCGCCTCTTCCTGATCAATCCGCTCGCCGCGTCCCGACCGATATTTCTAGAATAGGGCCCATCGTGCCACCCGGGCTCCTCCATCCGTTCGTTCAAGGGGCGATCGTCCTCCTCCTCCTATACCATCGCTTCTCTCCTCCTGCGTGTGTATCCGAAAACGCTCGGTCCGAGCTAGTTCCGGTTTGTACTTCCTACGCTTTGGTAACTGTCTTGGCCGCCCTTGGTATCAACACCATGTGGCGCGGGCTGCTGCCCTGGCCAGTGGTGGCCTACAAAATATTCTCGTGGCTCGAACGCGGGTGCCCTTGGCGGGACGAGTGTTGTCCACAAGTCATCACCAACTGCCGTGCTGCGACGTTTTCCCGAGACCCGCTGTCGCCGCCGCCATCTTCTAGCGTTGCCATAATAACCAGGTGGGTGTGGGTGCCTACCAGCAGAAGCCCGATGATCACGTGGAAGTGGAGAATTCTCCGGGATACACGCAATGGACTTCCAAAAGAAGGAAGTGGATGATGACGATGTCGTTGCTGATAGAAAACGGCCGTTGCTGTTGATGTTTTCTGTACTCCGCGACATGAGCCCTGGGCGGCCTACCGTACTCTTCACAGTGATCGGCCTCAGGTTGCCCTCTAACGTCGGCGACTGTGCACGTCGCCCCTCACGAGTGCTTCTCCGCGCTAGCAGGGGTTGAGTGTTGTGCCGCCAATGTTGGTTTGTCTGTGGAACTTTCTCGGGCGGAGGAGGTGGTGGAATGGACGTCGCGCCGACCATGCCGCCGGACGGCCAAAGTTCGGGTTGCTTTCGAAACTCAGCAAGGTTAGGTGGCTTGCTTCGTAATACCTCGACATCCAACATAGTGTCTAAGAGTCTCGTTGGGCCAAAGAGAACTCTTCGCGGCTCACTGGCCACATCTTTCCACACCGCCGCGCGTTGTTTGCGGTCTGTGGTCGTGCCTGTCCTTCTGTTAACGTCTCTCTTCCCAAGCCTGCTGTCTCCCACATTCTTCTGACGATTTTTCGTCAACTTTTTTTGCGGCAGTTGACGCAGATTGTCGCGATGCCCCCGCCTACGAGAAACCGTGGATGGAGCACGAGAGCTGGAGGCTCTCAGTTCTTCCAACAATTCGTCCGAGTCGCGCCACACCGGGCCAGGTGGTGATAGGGATGCCCGAGGGCCATTGCTAGAGTCCCGCCAGACTGGAACTTCTTCCTCAAGGGTGTTTTTGTGTTCCCGGGGAATCCTACTACCCAACGGAAGGTGCGGCGCTCGCCCAGACATGCCCGGAGGGGCACGGTTTGCTGATGTGACTGGGTAACAGCCGAATCTGGGTTGCAATTGTCACGCCAGAGAGAGGCCATCGGCGAGGGCATGTCGCGAGGTGAGCGGACAAACGGCGAGGAAGGATTGAGCCGAATACGATTTTGCTGTGAAAGTTACTGACGATCATGCCCTTGTACATCTATATCTCTCGTTCTAATATCTGCTATCTCTGGCTCGCAGCAGCATTAAACCGCTGTCCGTGTTCGCTTCCTGCAGCAAGCAGCTGGAACCGGGCAAGCAGACAACATGTTGTTTTTTCAGCATTTGCCCACCTCGGCTGCAAAACCGATCGATGTTCGATCGGTTGTGGTGGCTTTGCTGTTACATCGTAGCTCTCCGAGTATCCAGAGCCTAGCGCCTGGAGGGCTGTCGAAGCCGCTCCGTCAAGTCCAGCCACCAAACGTGGACAGTCCGTCCCTGCCAAAGCCACCCCTGTGCCCACCACGGGCGCAGGCTCCGGTACGGTGGGTACGTACGGTGCTGTCGAGGGTGGGCCAGGCAGCTGAGAGGTGCCGCGTGGAACGTCGTCAATCGCCTCCTGTCATCATGATGGGCATCATAAAAAGCGTAAGCATGGCTTGTCCGTACACCGATCTTGCGTGTGGTAGAGTGTATGGAGTGTGCGCAAATGATACTACAAACTTGACGTGCCGAACAACATTGTCAGAGTCCTTTGGATCGCCTTGTCGGCCCATGTTCGCATTCGTTCGTGACATTTGTTCGAACCTGTACTCTTCTCAGGCAGCCGAGAGCAGGACCTTTGCCGAAGAGGGCGACAACGCCGGAAACACCTTTCCCCTCGCGGTTGTCGCAATTCTTCCTCACACTTTCCATCTCGCTATGTGCACCAGGAAATGGGCGAGGGGTGACTCTTCTGACTGGTTTACTCGCGGAGGTCTCGTTACTTCGGGGGCACACGCGAGGGAGGTCGTTCACAGCCGCTAGAAGATTCTGCCATCTCTGAAGTTCCGGGGTGAGTCACAAACACGGTGGCAACGAGGCGATTTTGGAGGATCCGTAGCGTCGCGCGTGTAAACAGCTATTGACGTCGACTTGTCGTGGACTCATGGAGCTGAATTTTTTCTCGCAAACTTCAACGAGCAAGTACCACAACCGACCCGTCGGCAAAGAGATGTATTTTAGGGGAGCGCCATCTCACAGGCCATACTTCAAGAAACACACAAAACTTCACTTCACACATGAAAAACTACACTATGTTGGAGAACAATGGTGGCACCTCTACACATGGGAGTGCTGTGATAGCCTCCTCCGTCAGCTCCATCGGAGACGTAGGGCGAGAGATGACAGGGACTGCGATTTGTCCCGACGGCGCAGGTACTGGAATCGGATCTGTTTTTCGAACCGGTGAAGTCAGGAAAATTCAAGGACGTGATTGGTACGCGTGTGTTTTGTTCGGATTTCACTTTTGCCGTCAGATACGTCTCGGTGGTACGCTTGCTGTATCTCCATCGTTTTGGTGCTACCATGCACCGCGTTTCAAACACTTGTTCCGCAGCTGTACATACGACGACGACAAACGACGAGTAAACCAACTCTGTCCTTGACACATTCCTCATGCCGTTAAAGTCCAATGATGCTGCTCTCACCTACGCATGTCCAGACCGCCTTGGCAACCATTTCTGTACACGGCATTGGGAGAAAAAACGGGGGAATCACGGTTGCTGTTGTTATTTTGACGGGTCTAGGCATGCCGCCGTCTCCGCCGTCTCTCCTGCCCACCGGTGTCACAGGTGATGTTGAAACGAAGCTATCCGGTCGCGGCAGTTCGATGTGAGTGAGCGGTGCTAGCGGAGGACACACGCTAGCGAGCGATGGTGCTTTGTGCCCTCTGTCGTTTGCTTGCAATGGTTCCAGCCGCAGCGGTGCCTGTAGCGCCAGGATTGGTTTGGATTGTTTGCCGGGGGGGAGGCGTTCTGAGGCGAGGTTGCTGTCGTGGCTCGATGAAGAAGACCGTATTGGTATCCATCGTTTGTGGCGTTTGTGAGGGACTCCACGATGGTGACACCCTTTACACCGCTGGACGACACAACATGGACGACTTGAGGGTACCACCGGTACCTGCTTCTGCTCGGCAGGCTGCTCAACCGACACCGATGCCAATGCGACCGGTATGTGACCGCCCTGACTTCGGGGGTTATCCCTCTCACTCGATAGTCACTGATAACATCGATCAACTCGTCTGTGTCGGTGGCCAACTCGAATAGCACAACGGCACGTGATCCGGACGACAGGTGGATCGGTATACGCGTGCCACTGTACAAGCTTCTCTTTTTCCTTTTCAGGTTGGGTTTGTGTAATATGTCACCACCCCAAGTTGAATCTCCCGGAGCCGGTACCCGTTAGAGATGGCGAAATTCTGAAGGTATGATTCTGCACAAGCCGCAGGGTTTTAACGCCACAACATCGTTCTGCTCGGTCTTATTTAGGCATGGCAGGGAACTCAAACATTTTCCTTGCCACATGGTTGAGAACTTTTCAACCGTTGGCCTGTTTCGCGACGAGATCGTTTCCTGTTGTCCGTGCGTCAGAAATGGAACCCATGGTGAAGCCGGTGTTGGGTTGAACCCATCACAATACACCGAAAGTAATGACACTGCCATTTCCTTTCAAGGAAGGCAGCGCCTACGATGAGACCTTATGGCAAGGTGTTCATGACTCTGGCAGAACTTGGTCTTCCTCCGGAACACCAGAAACGAGTGCGCGAACCAATCATTATCATCAGTGGCACCTAACTATTAGTCGGATTGGCAGCACGTAACCACCCTTGTCGCTTGGCGCTGAAGATCGTTTTCCCCACAAATATATTAGATTTGGACGTACTTTATGAACGAATCAGATGCATAATTTTTTCCTCCCGCACCTGTATCGGTCTAGGACGAATACGCGCACGTACCATGGGGACCTGATGTAGGGCTCTCCGACGTGCCAGTGGCAACGGTATCTTTATACACAGATTGGTGGATCGCTGGGTAGTTCGGAAGGCAAACAGTGCTTAGAACTGGGAATATCGAGGACGCTACCGGGTAATGTACGACTTCAGCGAACCGTATGATGGATGGATACGTTAAAACCGGGAAGAAGCTGGAGAGAGCTGAATGATCGAGATATCATCCGAGGTAGGAAGAAGACCGCTCTCTACGTGGTGTCATCTACTCCTAGATGAGAAAGAATGGGGTCGTATCCCTGTCGTAACTAGGGGACCAGGGGGGGTGAATACGTGGAGAGAACTCAGGGGTGGTGGTGATGGCATGGCACGGAGTACAGAGTACATGGAGACTGGTCAAGAGCAACCAGGGAGGCTTCAGATGCGACTATTGGATTGCGGCAAATGCAAAAGTGAGCGGCTTAGAGAGCAGCCCGGAGAGAAGCTTAGAGAGCAGCTAGGAGTACCGACAGCAGCCACGACTGGATCTAGAGCAACTGGCGGAGGCCAACCATTACGTTGCTTCAAGGAGGTGTTCTCGGCCTGAGACCCGGCTACCAAACACCCGGCTTCTTATTCAACACGACCAGGAAAAGGGAGAAAAAGAAGCCTGTCCAGTGTAGACATATCACACTTATACCTGCCCACCAGCCGCTTGGATCATGTGCTATTGCAAGACCCGATCTTGGTTCACCCACTAGAGAGACAGAAACAGACCAAAGATTAAGGGATACAAAATCAGGCCGCCATGAGTCATCAGCGCTAGCGAACAAGAGCAGGTTCGAATGTGACATGCTCTAGATGCTTCAACTACATGTACTACACGACCGTTGGAGTGTAGCACTCATATTCTTGGTTGCCCTTACCTCCGCAAGAAGGCCAAGCATAATGCTGGGGTGCAACAGGTCCATCGGAGGGCACACGTGCCCACGTTTCATTCTTCTCCCCACTTTTTTTATGCGTACTCGCCCAGGTTGACGAGGAAGCGACTGAGGAATCACACGGGGGCACTTGGGTGGCGGGGGCGATGTCCTGCACACATTTTACACGCGTATTGCGACATGTGTCAGCATCAGATAGGGATCACCCTTGCGAAGACCCTCAATATATGCGTCATCTTCCGGACAGACGTGGCGGGGGATGTTCTGCATACCGTAGTCAACCAACTGAGTAAACGCCCCTTCAATGGTACACCGGTTGGGGCGCTGTTTTCAGCGGAAACGGATAAAACACGAAGGACGAGACGGTCCCTCTGAACACACCGAAAATTTGTTTCTTCCATTCAGCGATAGCGTCACGGGGAGTATGTAGCACATTCCCGGGGCGTGGTCTTGAGTTCAGACTTCGGCTACGCTACTATGGCTACGATATGGGTACGTTCTTCGCCGTTCCGACGAAGACCATCCCTTTGAGAACACGGGATACCGTTACAGTTTGAAGGCTGGGCAATGCCGGGTTACCGGAAGTGGCTGAAGAGCTGTTACAGTAGTTGTGCAGGTACCAGTCCATTTTTAAAGACCGTAAGACCTTCATACAAGGCGGCGTTGGCTCCCCTATTGTAATGCAAGAGCCGCAGGCTAGAGATATGGTACCGCACAAGGGTGTGGCCACGGTACTCTAACTTGGACTACTACTTGAAGTACCTCTGGCATGCTTGCTTTGATGTTTTCTCGCGACATGATATGTTGGAGTATGTTATGGGATTTGAATGTGTAGGAAAGTACAAACGGTAGTGCGGGCTAATGCCCAGAGAAAAGTGCGGGAGATGCAACTCCCCACGGAAGGACAAAACAAGGGACAGGATCTAGTAGCCCCTGCTTTAGCAGCTGATCCTGGCCCCATCCTAGTCAGTCCTGTACCTTCCCTTGGCAACAGCTACTGCTGTTCCACACGAGTTAATAACAAGTGAGTTCGTCCTCACGGGTCTCCCAGATTGCACCGCGCGTGAATATCCTTTACACTTGGCGTCGTCGGCAGGACTTCGTCTTCACACAACGTAGCTTTGCCTCGCTGATCGGTATGTCTCAACTTAGCGTCGGTTTCTCGGACTCGGCTTCGGCCAGTCCAGAGCCCTCAGAGTGTTCTCGCTCGCTGGTGTCTCCACACAGTGCTTCGGCTTTCGGGCCGACAGCCGACGATTCCCAATCGCCTTTGTTGCCGTCTTCGGATGGCGCGAGTGCTGCTGACCCCATCGTAGAAGCCACCCGTTTGTCAGAGCTTCGCGCTCAACGCCGACGGGAGGAGTTCGCCTCCACGACTTCTACTGACGCTAATCCCGTGGGTGCTGTACTCAAATTGCCAGCACCCACAGCAGAAGTTTTGGCTTTCACCTNCTCCACACAGTGCTTCGGCTTTCGGGCCGACAGCCGACGATTCCCAATCGCCTTTGTTGCCGTCTTCGGATGGCGCGAGTGCTGCTGACCCCATCGTAGAAGCCACCCGTTTGTCAGAGCTTCGCGCTCAACGCCGACGGGAGGAGTTCGCCTCCACGACTTCTACTGACGCTAATCCCGTGGGTGCTGTACTCAAATTGCCAGCACCCACAGCAGAAGTTTTGGCTTTCACCTCTGTCCTTTCGAGTACCCAGCCTTCTGTTTTTACAGCCGCTGGTGGTGTGTCCCAAGTTTTCCCGCCGGAACCACATGTTGCTGATTCCACTTTTCCCCTCACGTTCACCGCCGCTGAGCCTTCTGCTGTTCGGGCAAACATTGGCTTTGACAATACTGGCTCATAGTGCCACGCTTGCCTCATGGCTCTGTTGTTGGCAGCACACTGCATTTCGATTACACTGTGCCGACCATTCCTCCATTTTCGTCGCGTAGCAGTCGCACACAAGCCGCCGCTCGTGCCCAACGGCTTTTTGACCGTCGTGCATCCGTTTCAGTGGCATCTATGCCTTTGGATTTTCCTGCCCCACGTGCATCTGTTCCGGTGGTTCGACTGCCTTTGCGGTTCCGACCGCTTCCAATGCAACCGTCTCAGTGGTTTCGACCGCACCCGTTGCATCTGCTCCTGTAGTTTCGACTGCCGTGGCTGCTTCCCTTGATTGTGATGCACCTATTTCTATAGTTTCGACTACTTCAACTGCAAGTTCGGTTGCTGCCCCGCCATCTGCTGCAGTAGCTTTCCCTCGGTCTGAAGCATCTCCCGCTTCCGCTACCTTTTTCCCCGTAGCTTCCCCGCTGCCAGCCCCAGTTTCAACTGTTTCAAATGCATTGGCTTCAGTAGCCCCGTCGATGCCTGCAGTTTCGACTGCCTCTGCTGCATCTATCCCTGTAGCTCCGCCTTTGCCCCCAATGATGGCCACTCCAGGCGTTCGCTCTATGGGCGTCCGGCGTACACTTTCGACCATCATGAACCCAGCAGTTACCGTGCCAGTAGTTTCGTCTCGGACTCCGTCCCTCACTGCTGCACGTGTACCCACAGCCGACTCTATGTCTGCTGTGTCTACTGCTGTTCATACGCTAGTTGCAGCCTCGGCTCCTCTAGCAGTAACTTCGGTTACTCCTGCAGAACCCTCTGCCGATGCACCTGTTATATTTCATAATGCGGTGCCTTCACCCCCCCCCATGNCATAATGCGGTGCCTTCCCCCCCCCCCATGCTCTTTCCCTCACACGAACATGCCGCCACTTCCCCTGCCGTACCCCTTCTTAAAATCGCAGAAAACGACCACCGTCGTCNCCGGCGTACACTTTCGACCATCATGAACCCAGCAGTTACCGTGCCAGTAGTTTCGTCTCGGACTCCGTCCCTCACTGCTGCACGTGTACCCACAGCCGACTCTATGTCTGCTGTGTCTACTGCTGTTCATACGCTAGTTGCAGCCTCGGCTCCTCTAGCAGTAACTTCGGTTACTCCTGCAGAACCCTCTGCCGATGCACCTGTTATATTTCATAATGCGGTGCCTTCACCCCCCCCCATGCTCTTTCCCTCACACGAACATGCCGCCACTTCCCCTGCCGTACCCCTTCTTAAAATCGCAGAAAACGACCACCGTCGTCTCCGCGATCTTCCCCGTCAATCTACCATGGTCGCCACCCAGCTTGTGGCCAACCCTGAGGCGGCCTCCCTCGCTGGTGGAGCCGTCTCCGCCTCTTCGATCCGGGCAACGACCGCGGGCGCCGGCGAGAGGTCTTCGACTATCCCCCGCCAGGCGTCGCCGGTCCCCCTGGTCCCGCTTCCCACGGCTTCGACGGCCCGAGCTGCTTCGGTGGCCCCCGCTGCTTCGGCGGCCCCCGCTGCTTCGGCAGCCCCCCCTGCTTCGGCAGCCCCCGGCGCTTCGGCGGCCCCCGCTGTTTCGGCGGCCTCGGCTGTTTCGGCAGCCCGAGCTCTTTCGGCAGCCCCCGCCGCTTCGGCGGCACCCCCGACCTCGTTGGCACCCCCGCAGCGCCCTCGTTGGGTTTGTTCAACCCTATGGGACCGCATGACCGACGACCAGCGGCTGTTGGCCCTGTCCCCCCGGGTTCGCCAGGAAGCGGGCGAGGCGGTCGACCTCGACCGNGTTTCGGCAGCCCCCGCCGCTTCGGCGGCACCCGCAGCTTCGGCGGCACCCCCAACCTCGTCGGCACCCCCGCAGCGCCCTCGTTGGGTTTGTTCAATCAACCCTGTGGGACTGCATGACCGACGACCAGCGGCTGTTGGCCCTGTCCCCCCGGGTTCGCCAGGAAGCGGGCGAGGCGGTCGACCTCGACCGCGAAGCGGTTCTTCGGGACCACAACTTGCAAGCCGAGTTCACCAAGGCGACCACGGCACGACACGCACAAATCGCAATGTACCGTGCGCGCCGGGCCACCAACGCCGACGCCATCCTCGAGGACGCCCAGCGTAAGCAAGCGCAAGAACGAGAGACGGCCCTGCTGGCAGCCCAGCTTGTCGAGGATCGCCGCCACGAGGATGCCTTGGTCGCTGAACAGGCTCGCGCTGACCAACAGCGCGAGCACGATCTTCGGGTCCGGGCGGGGCGCTCCGTGCCGGGACATCCGCGCTGCCCCTGCTGCTGCTTCTGCCCCGTCGGCGCCAGAGGCTCGGACGTACGCCGCTGCCGCCTCCAGCCCTGTGACTCGGTCTTCATCACGGTCGCGCTCCGTCACCTTCGAGGCCGGGGACGCCAGGTTTGCCCAAGCCAGGTTGTCGGACGTTGCAAAATACGCCTAGGTCAACTACCAGGTCGAGGATCGCAAGGCTCATGAAATTGGCGGCTGGCGTGTCCACCGCCCTGCCGTTGGCTGCCTCCATACAGGACGCCGCTGATGCAGCCAACGGGTCTCGGCCCGACCTCCACGATGTGGTGAGGTGCCTCCTCGTGGCGATGCGGGCGGCCACCATGAACGCATCGTCTCCGGTGGTGTGGCCCCCCTGCGCCGTGGCGCTTCCGGCATCGTCGGCGTTCCAGCAACCCAAGGCCGGCCGCGTCAAGGCCAAGCCGCTCCAGCCCATCTTGCGAGAGAGTAGCTCGGGCGAGGACTCGGGCTGGAGTTCCGCGGGAGTGTCTCGCCGCCCCCCGGAGCCATCCTCATTGGCGGGCGATGACCGGGCACGGCAGCAGGCCAAGCGCCAAACAAGCGGGACTCGTGGCAAGGGAGGTGGATCGGGCTCTGGTTCAGACCGGAGTCTCATCCGGAAGCACGGCGCTCGGAAGGGTCCTTCTTCCAGGCAAGTTGTCCCGGCCCTTATGGATGCGACTTTGAGTGATCGTTTTCTTTTACATGATGATGTTTTTTCACAGGCTTCGGCCCCCCCCTCGACTTCGGTCGTTGGTACGGTTTCGGCCCCCCCTCTTTCCTCGGACTCAGAGCGTTTGCGTCGTGTTGCGTTTTCGGACCTTCACCCGCCTTTAGGTTTCCCTGTTTCTTCGGAATCATTTGCACCTTCTGTCCGTTCTGCCGCATTCAATGCTGTAGACTCCGGACATGTACGTCGCGTTGAGTTTTCGAACTCAGCTCCGGTTTCGACCGCCCCTGTTTCTTCGGAACTTCTGTCCGTTCTGCCGCATTCAATGCTGTAGACTCCGGACATGTACGTCGCGTTGAGTTTTCGAACTCAGCTCCGGTTTCGACCGCCCCTGTTTCTTCGGAACTTCTGTCCGTTCTGCCGCATTCAATGCTGTAGACTCCGGACATGTAAGTAGCGTTGAGTTTTCGAACTCACCCCCGGTTTCGACCACCCCTTTTTCTTTGGAAACCTCTGCACCCCGTAGCCTTTCTACCGCTCGCCATGCCGTAGATCCACGAATGATGCAGAACTCTGAGTTTTCGAACCTCAACCCCCCTTCGACGTTTGATCCAACAGTGCCGGGTGTTTTGCGTAGCATGTTGTCTTCAGACCATGCCCCTACAGCTGCTTCGGTAGCCGTCGCCGCACCCCCCGCTGTCTCCGACGATCGTGCTTTGCCACTTTCTTCTAACACAGCACACACTCGTCAAGCATCGATCGATGCGACTGATGCAGCTGCTCGTAATGCTCATGTAGCTACCGTTCAACGAGCGTACATCACCCTCAACTTGAAAAAAGTTGAGAATGTCTCTACCATGCCCTTCCCCGCTACTCTGTTGCCGGGAAATGGCTATCAGCAGCTTATTCGCACAACGAGAACGGCTTTGTCCGATATTTTGCTGTTGTGTGATGAGCAGAGTGAAGGTTTGACAGGCGCCGATTTTGTGCGTGGATGGGAACGTCCTCTCAGAAAAATACTTTTGAGTGCGATCACCCCCGACAAGCGCNGTAGCCTTTCTACCGCTCGCCATGCCGTAGATCCACGAATGATGCAGAACTCTGAGTTTTCGAACCTCAACCCCCCTTCGACGTTTGATCCAACAGTGCCGGGTGTTTTGCGTAGCATGTTGTCTTCAGACCATGCCCCTACAGCTGCTTCGGTAGCCGTCGCCGCACCCCCCGCTGTCTCCGACGATCGTGCTTTGCCACTTTCTTCTAACACAGCACACACTCGTCAAGCATCGATCGATGCGACTGATGCAGCTGCTCGTAATGCTCATGTAGCTACCGTTCAACGAGCGTACATCACCCTCAACTTGAAAAAAGTTGAGAATGTCTCTACCATGCCCTTCCCCGCTACTCTGTTGCCGGGAAATGGCTATCAGCAGCTTATTCGCACAACGAGAACGGCTTTGTCCGATATTTTGCTGTTGTGTGATGAGCAGAGTGAAGGTTTGACAGGCGCCGATTTTGTGCGTGGATGGGAACGTCCTCTCAGAAAAATACTTTTGAGTGCGATCACCCCCGACAAGCGCTCTACCGCCGATCTCGTCCTTGCCGTTACTGATTTTTTTCAGCAAGTGAAACGGAGCTTGGATGGAGGAGCCCCTGGACCAGACGCTTTCCAGCTATTGTTGCGTCACCTGGCGGAGCAATTTGACGTCGGGGACCGCCAAGAGTCGGTTTTGCGGCTGCAACAATTTGGCGTAGCAGATGGTACTCCTTTCGCGGACTATCTTCGGGCTTTCCGTTTGTTAGTTTCGTCTGTGACTGACTCTGAACGTACTTTGGCCCCTAGTGTATCCATGGTTCTCGAAATAGTGCGAAACTCGGTCGACAAGCAATTTCCGAGTCTGTCTCCGCTTTTGTAGCCGGGTGTTTAGGCCACTGCAGTCTGCTTCCTCCTCCTCTCAGCGTAGAAACCACGCTGGGCCTCGTCGTTCCGACGGTGGTAGTTCCTCTCACAATCACCACCAACAATCACACCACGGTGGTCAAACCGCGGGACATTCCGCGGGTAACCATCATCATACACAACAGACGTCTGGCAACACCCACCACCCTAGTGCTCTGTCCGTCTATCAACCCCAATCTAATGCTCAAACTGGTCCCTCGTCCGGCGTCATGGTTTCGACCAATCACAACGCACGCCAGCCTGGTAACTTCCACAATGGCGGCCGTACACGTACCGGATGACTCCCCGACNCGGGTAACCATCATCATACACAACAGACGTCTGGCAACACCCACCACCCTAGTGCTCTGTCCGTCTATCAACCCCAATCTAATGCTCAAACTGGTCCCTCGTCCGGCGTCATGGTTTCGACCAATCACAACGCACGCCAGCCTGGTAACTTCCACAATGGCGGCCGTACACGTACCGGATGACTCCCCGACGGTGGTTCGCCTCCTTCCCTCGGACCACCTCCAGCATCTTTGGGAACTTCGTCTCGCTCAAAACAAGACGCGCGTGTATCACCTTCAGTTGCCTCTAGCACTCCGGTCTTAAGCAACGACAATACTTCGGTACATGTTCTCACTACGCGCTCTGTTGCTTCTAGCACTCCGGTCTTAGGCAACGACAGCAATACTTCGGTACATGTTTTCCCTACGCTTTCTGTTGCCTCTAGCACTTCGGTCTTAAGCAATGACAACAATACTTCGGTAAATGTTCTCCCTACGCGCTCTCGCACTTCGATGCTATCCAATGACAGCGGTACTCAGGTACACACTGTTTCTTCAAGTGTCGATCAGGTCGGTCTTCAGCCAAATGCTCACATCCCACCTTCGCCATCGCACTTATCGTCTGCAACCTCTGCACCCTCGCCTCGTCGGATTGCTGCTTCGTCGGAAACTAATCAGTCGGACGTGAGTGCTGTCTTGAGGTGTAGGAACAGACCCGTTGGACCTTCGGGGCCAAGAGTTGTACTCGTTCGTCGAGCACCTCTCGTTCGCTCCCCCCGTAGTCTGCAGATAGGATCGGCAGTAGCCATGACCTTTGGACGATTGATGAAGAATTGCCCGAATTGATTGCCTCAGGTGCTTCTTCGGATACGCTCAATTCGTCTATGCTCGCTTCCGTTGAAGGTCCGCCTTCGACTGTTGCACCGATAGCTAACTTGACTGGTTCCGACCGGCAAGTTTTAGGGTCAAATTCGTCTGGCTTCGAATCGCCTTGTCCCCCTGGTTCCGACCACCGGACATCCTCAGATTCCGCCACGCGACATTTCGACCGTGGGTCGGCTTTACAAGCCCCACCTTCTCCGACGCACGCTCGCACAACGGCACCCACTTCTAGGCTGCTGCGACCGACGTCGACAGTGTTGACACCACCGCTTCGGGAGGACACCCCCGAAGTGACCTCCGAACAGCCGGCGGTCTCGCGTACCTTATCACGGGGGAATAGCCAGGAGCGCCATGCTCGGTTCAGGTCTTCAACTAACCTGGCTTTGGCAGCCGTTCCCAGCGAAAGCGACCTGTTGCCGAACGNGCCGGCGGTCTCGCGTACCTCGTCACGGGGGAATAGCTAGGAGCGCCATGCTCGGTTCAGTTCTTCAACTAACCCGGCTTTGGCAGCCGTCCCCAGCGAAAGCGACCTGTTGCCGAACACCTTACGAGGCGTTTCTTCAGGTTTAGAATTGGGGTGCACCCAGCCCAGTGTTGCTGGCCCAATTACGAACAATCCGACTCAAGTCGATTCTTCGTCGGTTCCCGCTGTTACAAGGACCGCCCCCATGGATGTGCATGCTGTCCATCATGACTCCGCATCTTCGGCTGCGACTCCAGCTTCGACTAACAGCACTCAGGGCGCTCCGGCCTCTGTTTCTTCGGCCGTTTTCGACCCGTCTACCGAGTATTGTACTCCAGACATGGTTTTCTTTTGGAAGCCGCCCTCGCCTTTTTCCCAATGGACACCGTCGACCTTCACGGTCGATGGCGTTGTTTACTCGTGTGCCGAACAATTTTTCGCTGCAGAAAAAGCCCGTCTTTTCTGAAGTCGCTGTGCTTTGCCGAACATCGTGCGAGTGTCAGACCCGGCCTTACACAAAAAGTTTGGCCGTGAGGTCCGTGGTTTCGACCAATTTGNTTTACTCGTGTGCCGAACAATTTTTCGCTGCAGAAAAAGCCCGTCTTTTCTGAAGTCGCTGTGCTTTGCCGAACATCGTGCGAGTGTCAGACCCGGCCTTACACAAAAAGTTTGGCCGTGAGGTCCGTGGTTTCGACCAATTTGTTTGGGAACAAGAACGCGAAAACATTGTGCTCACCGGCTCTTACGCAAAATTTAGTCAAAATTCCGAGTTACGAAATCATCTCCTCGGATCTGGTGACAAAATCCTTGCCGAAGCCAGTCCTTACGACCGTGGTTGGGGCATTGGCCTCCAGGCCGATCATCCTGACGCTGGATGCACATCTAGATGGCGCGGCCTCAACCTGTTAGGCACCGTCCTACAGAACGTACGCAGTCTTTTACGACACCGTGCCCCGGCTCCCGAGCGCAGCTTCCGTTTGCTGCCTCCGACCGACCACGTTCTGACGTCGTCCCTTCATTCTGCGGGGTATGAAGTTAACCCTTCCACACACCAGCAGCCTAAGCCACTACTGCGAGCGAGAGGGCATCCTCCCGGAGGAGCAGAGCGGTTTCCGCCCACACCGGTCGACGCTCGACATGCTGTTCGCGATCCAGCGGCTCCATGAGCTCGCGAGGAAGAAGAGTACTGCGGTCTTCGCGTGCTTCGTCGATCTCACCAAGGCGTACGATTCGGTGGACCGAGATCTGCTGTGGGACGTGCTCGGACGCTTTGGCGTGCCCCCGAAGATGCTGGCGGTCATTCGCCACTTCCACGAGGGCATGAGGGCGCGGGTTCGAACGGACGACGGGCAGTACTCGGAATGGTTTGACGTCGGCCAAGGTCTCCGACAGGGGTGCAACCTGGCCCCGCTGCTGTTCAACTTGTTCTCTGCCGCGATGCGCATGGTCGCAGTGACCGAGTTCGACAAGGACCCCAAGGTGACGGCGGAT
>CACKRE030000342.1:169653-190921 GCA_902602495.3 Ectocarpus sp. CCAP 1310/34 | reverse complement strand
ACTTTATTTTCTGGTGCTTTCACTTCCAGAGACAGTTGTAAGCACTGTGTAACTGCCTCGAGGGTGCTTGACCATTTTAACACAACGTGATGCGATCATCCCCCTTGCGCGGAGTGAGGGTTCTCGACCCCGCACAACATGATCTACTCGACCACCATTATGGTTTCCGCCAAAAAAAAACAGAGGTAAAAAAAAACACGGTAACCTGGTTGCCGAGTTCAGGAAGTGAATTGGCTTGTTTTGCAACGTCGTTGCCAAGCGACGAAAACCCAACCCAGATGGCAACGACCGAGGGGGGCGGCTTGTTTTACATCGGTGTTGCCAAGCGACGACAACCCAACCCCGATGGTAAACACCGCGGGGGGGAGGGGGGGGAACGAATTCTGCCACGGACGCGCTGAAAATGGAGACGATTGTGCGCGCTCAGTCGTTTGCACTGTCCTGGAAAGGGGACCTTTTTGTGGAGTGAATAGTACTACAATATCGAGTATCGAAACGGAATGTTTTGCTCGTGCTTCGGATTGCTTATTTGCCACTGCAAACCTACAGCACACCGAACGTGGCAAAGGGTATTGATTCCCTTACACGTGGCGACGTTTTGTTGTTGTTGTCGCAGGACGGTGCCCTGTCGGATGAAGTGCGCTTGGGGCTGACGGGATCGTTTTTGCCGGGCGTGTCGCTGCTGTTCGGTGCGCTCTTCTCCTACACAATCTCCTTGCTGGTGAGAGTTGTCACATCCGAGGTTTATGGGATCATATTGTTGTCGTTGTCGTCGTCGTTGTTGTAGATCGATACAGCAGCACTGTAGACAACATTGACCAGCACCTTCTCTCCGTATTGGCGTGTCTGGTCGATGAGGTGTTGCCGACAGCAGAGTCCGTGTTGGTGTGGGAGTTTTCTTTGCTGCTGTGATGAGATCTGGTAATTCAAATGACTGGAAATGCTTGATTTCTATGGCGACGGGGACCATGATTGCCGCCTGTTTTGAGCCCTAAAGCCTACGCCTATATATACGTTGTGTTGGGACGCTGTAGGTGCATTTCTTCAAGTATGGGGAATACCAGGTATATACTACCAGTACGATATGCTGCCAGTACGTGGGAGCGACTCGTGCTCCACTGAACACGCACCAACTCTAGCTCAGAGCTCGTGGCTAGCACCTCAGAGACACAAGCGTCCGAACCATCAATAGAGTGCAGTCGACCAGGTGTGTGGGTGTGTGTTGGAATCTTAAATCCCTTCCCCCCTCATGCGTGTTTGCGTTTCCAAGGTTAACCGGCAGATCAAGATCGAGGAGATCGTGAACGCGGAGGTATCGGCCCTGTTGTCGATAGTGCTGCACATGGAAGATTACTTCAGGTATGCGTATTTTGGTTTCTCTCCAAAGGGCGGGGATACTAAAGTCTTGGTGATGGTAGCCTGCAACGAGACAAGAGAGGAGCGTAGCCGAGAGAGGGCGCACGGGATGAGAACGAGAGTGCGAGAGAGAGTTACTGCGCGATACAACCTGGGTGAACGCATGCGTTGAATGAGCGCCATGCCGGTCTAGCCTGGGACGCCATCCGTAGCTTACCGAAACAACTGCCTCTGCTGCTTCTGCTGCTGCTACAAATACGTGCGATTCGAGCACCGCATGGACCGACCAATCCGTTGACGATTCCGCTGCCCTGTAAGATCAAAAGGGGCCCTACGGCTTGCCGCCAGGCGACATGTACCCCGAACTGAGACGCCCGAACCCTCCTGTCTGGAAACCGATTAGGTATAGCCCGGTAGCTCTGGAGGCGGCTATGGAGGCGGCATGGAGACACACGGACACTCTCATATTCCAGAGCCGTTACCAGGAGATTTTGCTTCTTGTCCAAGACGACCCGCTAGAAGACCTCATGAGGGTGAGGGATGGGCGGCTATTAGGCGACATTTCGGTGTGGTGGAGCGCTCGGCCGAACCAAACCAGGCGGAAGGGGGTGAAGCTAGCGTTCATGGACAAAGGTTGCGCCCCGCTTCGTTGCAGGCGGTCGAAAGTTGCTACATTTTTTTTTCAACAGTGAAAAGCTGCGCAGGGTGGGGTCGACATCGAGGGTTGTGCCGGTTGTCTTCCTGCATTTGTTGATCTTTCGAGACGAGGGTTGGGGGGGGGTGTCTGGGGTCATGGAGGGAGGAGGTCGAATGAACGATCGACATTGGCAGCGGAAAACGCCCGTCGAGAACACACACCACGCCTTTCTTGCACGCCTTCGTTTGTGTCCTACACGCTGTTGTTGTTCGTGGTACCGTCTTGTCGAGGTTTGTCTGCGAGTGGCAACAAGAGCGTTGACCCAGAAGCATGCTCAAACAAGTGGCGGAAAGTAGGTTTTGATTCGGATGATGTTGTTTGCGCGTACCCTGCCTTTCCCACCCTTCCTCGTACATCTCTGGTGTTGGTGCGGAAAAGACCCGAATATGCGAGGGCCCGCGAGAGAGGACCATAAAAAAGTTTGGCGGGGTGCAAGTTGCACAGAAAAGAAAAGGCTTCCGTTTGATGCAGCGTGAGAGGCAGCAGACGGATGTGTGGGTGATTGAAGTTTTGCCACCCCGACAAAATTCCAGATTAACTATCGCGGTGCAAGGTTCCCCATACAAGGTTTGGTACAAGCATCGCGAGCTCTGTTTCAACGTTGGCATTGCTTCTGTCAGGAGAATGAACATTTCTCGTCCTCCTCCTCCTCCTCGGAGGGGGGCGACGCGTGATCAATGGTTGAATGGCAGTGTTGCAAGGCTTCGGTAAATGTGCCGCCAACCTCCCGCCCCCAACCCCCGCGCCTCTCTCCGCGTGCACCCTGCTGCTATTCCCACTCCGGCGGCGTGCGCTTTTCGTGCATGGTACAACATCTGGGGTCAATCAGCTGATCATCGCCGTGGATGACGAAGTACTGGCTTCGGATGCCCACCGCAATAAGTCCGGGGTACATCGAGACGTGAGCAAGGCACCTTGGCGCCTTGCAAGTAGTGGCCGGGGAATTAACCGAAGCTGCTTCTTCACGAGAGCTGTAGCCCGGAACGTCAGGGCAGGGAAAGCCGCTTTTGCATAAGAGTAGGACTTTTCTCGCACGATCACTTGCATGCATAGGGCTAAAGCGAAACGAAGGTTTTTCGCCGCTCTGTTCCTGGAATATGTCTGGCCATCCACGTTGCTGGTTGTGATGGGAATTAGTTGTCGGACATGACGCATGGTGCATGAAGGGTTGTCTCGTCTTGCTGCGCTTACTGTAAATGACACAAGATAACACACCCCCTGGACCGATTTTTCAAATATCGATTTCTCAACAACAGAAAGAGTCGCGGCGTCGAAAATGGCGGCGTTGGAACCGTCTCGTCGAGAGCTTTCAAAAAATGTGTCGCTTCGTTTATGCATTTTCTTCGTCGTGGAGTAATCGAGCGTTGAAAATTGGTCCACGGGGTGTGTTATCTTGAGTCATATACGGTAGGTCGAAAATGACGAGAACTTTTCACGGGAAAAGTACGATTGTACACGGTGGTTAGGGCACCTCTTGGCCGCATCTGCCGTCGCCGCACGTGTTCTGCGAAGGTGCTTGGATGGGGGCGGGTGTTGTCATTGCAGCTCGTTTCAAGCTTGTCAAAACAAGGGGAAAGGAACGTTACGAAAACGAAAAACGGGATCTAACGAGTGACAAAAAAAAAAATTGACGGTACGAAAAGTCCGAAATTTTGACATCCTTCTAAGTGGCTCACGGTGTCGTCCGATTTGTCGAGTCTTACGACACTTGTCCCTCCCTCCCTCTCGCCTCCTATTTTCCGTATTATTTGTATGGTACCACCACACCTTGCGTGGCCCCCTGATCGATCCCGAGCGGTCAGAGCTTGGGGTACCTGAGGGGAGTGTCTTCGGACCTACTCAAGCTTAGAACGACGCGGCTGTCGAGCGAGGGGAGGGTTCTTCCCCCCGTGCACTTCGGGATTCTCGTCATTCTCGCCAGGTGAGCCCTCTCTGCCTTTGCCGTGTTTCAGGTTTGATGCTTTCGTTGTTGCTGTTGTTGCTGTTGTTGTTGTTGTTGCTGTTGTGTTGTTGTTGGTGTTGGTGTTGGTGTTGGTGTTGGTGTTGGTGTTGTTGTTCGCGGTGGTGGTGGTGGTGGTGGTGCCCTCTGATGGAAGCGGCGTGCGTTCTTCCCTTATTTTCCTCTTTGCTGCTTTACCCTCAACCCTGAATGAATGTGAGTGTACTTTATTAGTTTTCATCGTTGTATTGAGAAGTGGAATGTTTCCTACCGCATTTTTTCTATGCCATGGGGACACTCTTCGGGTGCACCACACAGCTAACGACAACGCGCGCTGCCTCTCTTCAGAGTGTTTTGTGTGTATTTGGCTGATCATCCAACGGACAACGAAATTCCTCCGCTCTTCTTCCTACGATCACGCAGAATGATTCGAGCAACGTACGTACGTACGTACGCCTTAGTTCGCTGTCGTTCCTTTTGATTTGGCTGGTGCGTCCTATTTCGTCGCGATTCAGTCATTGTCTTGTGTATTTCACATGGCCGTTGAACGCCTGCAACCACCACGGCGGGTTTGTTGCTGTTCGGTCTACCCTGTCGGAGGGCGAAAATCATCGAAGTTGAGTCGTCCACCGTGGGTCAAGTGTAGACGAGGTGACTATGATTTGCGATGGGCACCACGGAACCCCGTTGCTAGTCCAACCCTTGCGTACTGTCGTCCTCACCTCCCCGCCCCCCGCCCCCCCCTCTCTCTTTCTTTTCCGCTCTGTTTTTTTCTCTCTTGTCTGTCTTTCTTTGTCTGTCTGTCTGTCTTTCTGTCTGTCTGTCTGTCTGTCTGTCTGTCTNTCTCTGTCTCTGTCTCTCTCTCTCGCTCTCTCTCTCTCGCTCGCTCTCTCTCTCTCGCTCTCCCTCTCTTGATGCACGTGGTCGCTGCTCTTCGCACACGGCGATTCGCCTGCCTTCACCAACTACGAACATTCAGCATGCTCTTGTTCGGCTTCACGCTGGCGTCGGCTCAACCGCCGACAGTGGACGGGCCTGTTGCAGCGGCCTTCGAGAGCAGAGTGCTCTTCACCCTGCTGGTCTTCAACTTCTCGCTGCTGTTGGAATTCGCTTTGGTGGGTGTGCACTGCAGAAGGGGAAGACGACTCCGTGTGTGAAGGATCTGTGTGCTTGAATTTTTTGCTGTTTCGTCGTGGGTGATGTTGCTTCTGCCGGTGTTGTGTGTTGTTGTTGTTGTTGTTGTTGTTGTTGTTGTTGTTGTGTTGGTATTGGTGGTGGTGGTGGTGGCTTGTTGGCGGTGGTACACGTATTTGCTTGGTATGGTGCGTTTCATTTCGTCAGGCTTCTTCTCACGGGTGACGACTTGAACGGCCCGTTGGCCGGAACGGCACCACATACGCCGCCACTGCCGCTACTACGATTCACTACTACTTGCAAGTGATGGAAATCTCCTCCACCGTGAAGCATCTGACGCCGTCAAGCACCTGACGTTTTCCTTGGCTTGGCGACGAGACCGCTTCGAGTGCTGTTGCTGATCTTGCTGCTGCTGCTGATCTTGCTGCTGCTGCCGCCGCCGCCGCCGCCGCTGCTGCGGCGAAAACCTTTGTCGCCGTTATCGGGGACTGGTGTTCAGGACTTGACGAACCCGTTCGTGGGGCGTTACAAGGTTCGGCGGACAACAACGACCGCCATAATGGTCAAGATCAGGAGCGAGATCGTTGCGGTGCGTGCCGGCGTGCGTGCATATCCGCCCGAAAGCTCCATGCCAGTCGTTGGCTTTGCTTTGATACCCAATCGGACGGCGGCAGAAGTTGGCGGGGCGGGACTCATCTTTGCGTTGCAGTAGTTGCAGAGCGAGCGGGTATGCGATGATAGCGTTTCTGGTTTTCTCCTCCCGTCGAGCGAGCTTGCGCCTGGAGTTCACCCTCCTCTTCGATAAAACAATATCTTGTCATTACCCCTCGCTCTTGAATTTCTCGCTGTCGTCGTCGTCTTTCAACCTTTGGTTGTTTAACCCTGGGAACGAACAAACGAACGAACAAACGACCCCAGGTGATGGGCCGGAAGCACATGAAGACCTTCGATGTGATGTTCAACATCCAAAAGAGACGTACCCTGAGAGACTTCAAGCGCGAGACCGGAATGACTCTTCCATCGGACAACCAGATACAGCCTCTACCGTAGCTCCGACGACACGTAGCTCACGGCCGACCACAACAACAGCGGACTGGGGCGAGGGCAAAGCAGCGGGTACGAGAGCGCTGGGTCTGCCTGTCACCGGACAGGACGCATTGTGTCGAGAGACCCGTCATTTGCGTAGGACTGCTGTTGGTGGGGTCGTTCGAAACGGGATTGACGGGTCGTGCTTGCTTCGTTGACGCCGCCATTTTTGGTGTTTCGGGTGTGTGGTGGTGCTGTTGATGGCGTTTTTTTTGTGTTTGGCGGTCGTTGTCTCGTGTCCCCCGGGTAGATGGCGCTGCTTGAAGTCTGGTTCAAAAATAGGGGTGTGCAGTTCTAGGTGCAGGCAAGCTGCACCTTCTTTCTGTAACCGACTGGTACTATTCTGTAGATTGTTGTTGAATGTTATTTTATACCACGTTACTGGTTAAGTGATTTATCCCCCGGTATTTCCGGCACTTGAGAGAGTGCCACGCACACGTTCCTCCTTCTTTTCTCGTGATCGAGGTTGAATCAAGCGCTCTGCCTTTAGGCCTGGTGTGTGCGTGCGGTAGATATAGACGGTTGGCTGCACATGGAGCTAGCTGACAGCTGCTACTACGAAGAGAACGTGCGCGGATTGTCCCGGAAGGGCTGCCACGTTGCTTGGTTAGGTGGGGCGAGGATGCAACGACACTTCACACGCATGCATGTCCAAGACAGCGCGAGTAGATTATTCCACTAACGATGCCGTCGTGTTTCAGCATCGCAGGCAGCATGTCTGGTGCTGTACCATTTTGGGCTAAGAATTCAAGATATTCGCGGAGAAAGCACCGACACGCTGTAGGATCCGCGTTTAGCGATGCCTTGGTGCCATCATGTACTTTTGATTTTTGATTTGAAGTTTGAAGAAAGTATCTAGAGGAGCAAATAGGAGTACAGAAAAAGGGTGACGGGAGGAGCAGAGCACACGTTGCGTGCTCTCGTTTTGCAACAATGTGGTGACGGAAAATCTTGTACCGTGGTTGCATGCACCATATTCGTCACTTGTCAATCGGGACTGAGTTTTTATGTAGCCGTCCAGGTGTGGAGCTCTGCGTCTTACGGTAGGTACCTCAAGTCTAGGAGTGCAAAATGAGATTTTTGCCGCGCAGGGGACGTGAGTGCAATCGGTGACTTGTGTTGTAACATGTTCTCGAAGACGACGATGACGTGTCTTCTGCGGTTTGCGTGTAGGTGTGCTGGTGATGCCCGTTGTGTTGGCAAGAACGAGAGGTTTTCGCTTGTTGTGATTGAGGCCCACGCCTTGTTTGCTGTTGCGGGGCAAAAGATTGTATTGAAGTCAAAGATTTTCGTCGGCGTTGCAAGACCCGACCTCCACGGAGGAAGTCTCAAGTTTTGAATCAGGAATGTATCGTTCGTTATTGAAATTGAAAATATATGTTTGTTGCACCTGGTCTTTCCCCTTGCCAGGAATCTTGCCCATTCCTCGCTTCATTTGTAGTGCTTGGTAGAGGCGGATGCTGCGCGGAGATTTGCGTGGAAATTGGCATGCGTACTCGGTGATTTTCCATCCCGGCGCGTTCTCCACGGGCTAGGCACCACAACCAAACCAGGGTCATCATCTACCGGCAACAGCTGAGATTGAAGATTTACGCCCCAGACTGGCCTTCCATCTCCGAACGAGTGCAACGCCGCTCCAAAGCGCTGACAACAGGCTAATTGTCGCTGCAAACTACTCCATAGATTAGGTTGACATCGGGAAGCTTTTGCTTGGTGTTTTATTTTTATACAAATACTCTTGCGTGCATACTCCATTTCATTCTCGACCCGAAAACCCTTCATTCTGTAAAAACCTCCGCGCCAGGCAAGCATACGCGTGCTTTAGGCTCCGTCGGCAGACAGGACACAGGAACTCTCAACACACGCTGCTTGTCCCTAGACTACCTCTCGAGACTCCTTGAAACGGAACGTTCAAGTCTAATCGAGCAGCGGCGGGCACGATAGCGTTCTCTCCTGCAACAAATAGCCTGAGAAGTCCCACAACCGTCCACTCACGCAACCAACTTCGAAAGGAGTGACATCTCGGCATAACCTCCTCCAGCCCGGGTGGATTTTCATCATTTTCGCCGTGCTCACACACGGAGGCGTGTCACTCTTGAAGACAATGAACATTACCGTGGCCGAAGAACATCTAAATAATACTTGGTACGTGTACTGACATCTAACCGATCTTTTTCGCACAAAAACAACACGTGCCGTTATCTGTCCCACTCGTCATCGCTGCCGCTGCTGCGGTCGGGCTGCGTTGCGTCATCGAAGTACGTCAAGTCGTCCACGTGCTCGTCCACCGCCCCTTCCTCCGCGCTATCCTCTTCCTCGTCGTCTGTTTCGTCTTCCTCCTCGTCGCTACTGCTGCTGCTGTCGTCGTTGTATTCCTCGCTGCTGCTGGTGTCTTCTCCTTCAGACTCACTCTCGCCCCCCCCCGCCTCCCTATTGGCTGGTCCAGCCTCGTCGACGCCTCCCTTCTCCCCAACGCTCCCCGTGCCGCACGTGCGTTCAACCCCGGGGGGCACCGCTGACTGCTTCCGATCCGCCCCCCTCCTCGCCCCGCCGCCTTTTACGGCAGCGCTTTTCACGGTGTCATCCCCCCCCTTTGATGCCACGTCCGATGGGTTACTGCTACTGCCGCCGCCGTCGGATACGCTAGGCGAGCCTCGGGAGGATGCAGTTTTGCTCGCCCTGTAGGCCTTCGCCCTCGAGGCTGCCGTCTTGCTGCTAGTGGCGGGAGCGGTCGTGGCCTTTCGCGGTCTAGCAGCAGCACTAGCGGCCGCAACTGCTGTCCCTACGGCGATACTCTCTTCGGAGCTTTCGCTGCCTGCGTCTTCGTTGTCGCTGGTACCGCTGCTACCGTCCTCGTCCTCGTCCTTCTCCGTTTCTTCGACCGCGTTGTTGCTGTCCGTTGATGTCTGAGTAGAGGGACTGGAAGATGCGAAGAAGCGAGATGGCGGGGGGGAGGGGGGGGCGTGCTCGTATTTGCAAGTCTCAGCGGTTAGACCATCACCACGCGTTGTAAAAAGGAGCACGTTCATCGGGCTTTCGCCCACCCACCAGAAAATGACGCAAAGAAAGCGCGAACCGCCGTAAGGCTTGCGGCGAGTCGCATGGCAGGTGACACGAGTGCCCACACAACCGTGCGAGAGGTGTGCTTCCGCCGGCACATTCGCACCGACTCTATCTTGTATACCACGGCCGATAGCTTCGAACGCCGTGTTGTTGGTTCCGGGGTGTGCTTGTCTACAACGCTTGAGGAATTATACGGGGACCGGGCGGCGTTGGGCGTACACCAGCAATGACCAACGACAAACAAACTGCCAAACAACCGGCTATTCTGAACCCCGGCCACAACCGACGATGGGAGTGGAACAGGCATTGGGTTGAATTGTGGTGGTTCCCCAGACCCAAATACAAACGCCAGAGATTGGTATTTATTACCTGATACATGCACTATCATTACACCCTGTCTGGCCGGACTTACGTGTCGAAGCCGTGTGCGGCAGGGAGACTCAGGTCCGGAACATGAAGGCCGTAGATGCCCAACAGCTCTTCCGCGTCCAGAAGGAATGTCAACACGTCGTCGTATCTGGATCGACGTTTGGTGAAAAAAATTCGATAAGGTTCGGTCGGAGGGCGATAGGATAGCAGCGTCCGGGTAGTCGGGGGCGTACAGTGGCACATACGTCACCGCTCGCTCGTACCTAGCGCCTCGAAAAAAAAAACATGACTAAACGCCTTTCCCCCCCCACTCCCTGACAAAATGCCTTCGTTCCCCCACTCTCGGTGTAGACGACAAGGCAATGCCGATCGATTGGCAAAATGCGAAAAAATACATTTATTAGTACACTCCCTGCGTGCTCCCATATCTTTTTCTTTTTTGCTCTGATGTTTTGTCGTCGGTCGCACTGCCTGACTATCCTTCGGCCTTGACAAGAAAAATCTAGACGCACCTGGTCATGTAGAAACTTTTGAAGTCATTGAGGCACTCCGCCACCATGGCCAAGTCTGCGCCGTCGAACAAGTCGCCGTCTTCGGCCTCTTCCAGCACCCAGTCCAGAGCAGAGTGAAACCGTCGCCATAGCTGTGTTTTTTGTTTTTGTTGCACCCATCACCAGCAAACACATACACATTACGAGTCAGCCGGTTAGAGCGGTCGATACTAACAACATAAACGCACACACACACGAGCTCCCGAAAACGAAAAAAAGACGAGAAACGAGGCGACAGAGAGTAGAGGACTGGGGGAGTTGAAATCCAAGCGGGAGATGCACGGCTTGGCGGGTACGGTTCGCGACTGCGAGCTGTTTTCCCGACAGTCGGGAGAGGGAAGGATTCATCAGAAAGACTGGCGCTGGGATCGATGGGTGCACGCAAAGCTTTCAGATCTCGCGACCGGTCGGGGGGAATGGCGCGACAAAAAGTCGGGGGAACGCTCGTGCTTCCCGGTTTGAGACTGCATGCAGTCAAGGCCAAGCTCTGCATCATGTAGCTCCCAGTAGGTGCTCCACGTGTCGACGTCGATGGCTAAAAGAGCAGTGAATCAACAACAACCAAAAAGTGTGCATATCAAACAAGTGCCTACACCGTTATCTTCCAAGCACGTTTCACATACAGAAATTACCAAGCGCTGCGCAACCCTCGATACAACCATTATTTCCGCGCTTCCCGACACGCCCGACCGCGCTATGCATACACCTGACCTCGTGCAAGTCGAGGGCCGTGTTCCTTAGGCACAGCACCGTCAACTCTGTCTCCTCTTCCGGCTGCGGCTGGCACGAAACGCCGAGGTCGATCGCCTTCTGTGCCTTCGCTAGGGTAGTGACGACGTTCTCCCATCCCTCCTCGTGCTGCATCGTATCAAGCTCCTGCGCGGTCAGCGCGGGGGGTAAAGAAAAGGGGGCACGTTGTCACACCAGAACAAGGGGGGGGGGTCCTCGCTTGCTTGCATGAGATGCGTAGAAAACCGGTACATACAAGACCTCCCAGGTTTTGGCGCACGTCACGTCGTGGTCCTACCTTTCATCGAAATGTGCGCGATTTAGCTGATTTTGTTCGCTGTACAGTCGACCCCGCTTTAAGGACGCTCGCGTTAAGGCAACTCCCAGCTTTGAAGAAACTTGTTTGCTCAGCACCAGGGGGCCCGGCCGAATAAACGATAATGGGGTACCCCCATTTTTTCTGCCGCGTACCCCCCTTATTGTGTCCTGCGGGCCTGCGGGCCGCTCTTTGCACGAACCACTCATTACAGTGAGTGCAGAAGTAGCGACGCACAGACAGCAGAAGTAGCGAGCGGTCTGCTGCTGCAGCTTTAACTGGGTGTTTTTTTTTTTTTTTGGTCTTCACTCAAATCAGCGCTCACAGCACTGGTGCCGTTTACTCCAACCCGTGGTCACACAGAAGGGCCCCTCTCTACCCTCCCCTCCTGCGGTACTTTGCCTTAGATTTTTAATGCGAGAAGAGTTCAGCACTCTCTTCCCTCTGTGTACACACGAACTAGCGCTATCCACTGGGCCAGGAGCGCAAGCGAGAGAAAAACTCAATTTGCAAGAAGAACTCGCTTACGCCGGGATCCGAACCCCTGACCTGACCTCTAGAAGGTTTCGAGGATACCAACCAACTAGACCACCGGGGCGACCGGCAGGTGTTGGTATGGATAGATTCCTCCCATCTACCGGCGGTCCATCTGATGCCGCCAAAAAAAAGTCGTGCGTAACCTCGTCCCTCACCGAGGGTGAGGTCACCGAGGGTGAGGTTATCTCTCGCTTGTAGGGTGTTCGATCCCACAGATAGCGCCCGCAGTTAAGAAATCGGATCGAGCCTCAATCCCTTCTTTTGGGTCGAAGTACCGGCCCAAGTCGTCCATTTTCGTACATGCCATTTTTCGTCCTTTGGACTGTCGCATCCTCCCGATTCTCCTATTCCTTAGACTACAACAAGTACTTCGTATTTTCTTTGTTCTGTTTTGTGATCTCTGAGGACAATCCACATCATCAAGCCCTCAAGAGAGGTGGTGGAGAGTGCCATCAAACCCGTACAACAGCGGAGAGCATATGTTTGTCCGCGATATGTGGCAGTACTACAGTACAGCACTCACTGTGAACAGCAGGGGGGCGGGGGGGGCGGGGGGGACTCTGCCCCTTGCAAAAAATAATGCACCTCTGTTCAGCTTCGGAGGGGGTTGGAAGCACCGCAGATTTCTGATGTCATGGGGGTATCGCACCATCATGTTTGTTTTTGGGGCGTTTCTTACGTTGTGGCCGAGATTGAGCTGTGTTTCTTAGCTCTTTCATCTTAATTTTCGTACAAACTTGAGCCTTTTTTCTTAACAGAATTTTCTTAACTGCGGGCGCTACCTGTGTTTGTACGCGAAGGGAAAGGGTGGCGAGTACCGCGAGACGCAGTACCTTCTTTCGAAGACCGTTCACTCGTTTACTCATGAAACTCAACAGAGCCGTAGAGCCAAGCCGCGGGGTGAGGTTCAGGGAACTCTTCGCGATATATGTATAGGAAGGAAAAGCCATCCAGGTAGCTTTTGGTCTCCGCCGGGACAGTGTTATGTACTGGTGTTTCTCGGTGCGACGCTGAAATACGCTTGTTTTTTTTTGTTTCACAAGGAGATGAATATATGTCTACTTGGACTTTCCTCCTCCTTCCGCTGCCGGCTATGCAGTACATTAGTTGGTCAAGTACAAACTAGTGTACTGTAGTTGTTTTCAACACGTCCCCGACTGCTGTAAATCTTATTTTAAGTGTTGTAATATGTTCGACGTCAACAAACGGTTGCCAGTCGTCTCGGCGATGCTGACTTTTCGTACCACCCCCTTCCCTAGCACAAGATGCGTAGTTTGAGGTATAGCATGCCTCCATTGACCCCGGAAATGGTGAGCTATCGTCCCCTGAATTTTAAGGACGCAACCCCGCTTTAAGNTGTTTTCAACACGTCCCCGACTGCTGTAAATCTTATTTTAAGTGTTGTAATATGTTCGACGTCAACAAACGGTTGCCAGTCGTCTCGGCGATGCTGACTTTTCGTACCACCCCCTTCCCTAGCACAAGATGCGTAGTTTGAGGTATAGCATGCCTCCATTGACCCCGGAAATGGTGAGCTATCGTCCCCTGAATTTTAAGGACGCAACCCCGCTTTAAGGACGCTTTTTTTCGGGAAAAACCATGTGTGTCCTTAAAGCGGGGTCGACTGTACTAACGGGTTCGATGCCGTCCAACGCATGGCATTTTGCGGCGGAATATTCCTTGCGAAGCTGATACAACAAAGATAATATGCTTGCGAGATTGGACAGTGGGAGAACAGTTGTTGGCCCATCGACGGGCAGCCCCTACTCCCTATCACATCATTCGCGCAGCGGGAAACCCCGAAGGCTTCATACCATTCATCAAGTGACGATTGTACACAAGAGTATCAACATAAGCCACGAACAGGTATCCCTCCTACTTGGCCACTCACATCCGGACACGCCGGCGCCACATCCAACGACGGCGTTGACAGTATTATCGTACGCGCGTACGGTACCGTTTGGGGTGAACGACGTATCGGAAAAAATATGGAAAAAAACAACGATACCGCTGCTTTGAGACAACGATAGCAGCAGCAACAACAAGATGCTACTACAAAAGCACACCTGGAACCTAGCGTTGAAGCCCTCCGCGCGCTTGAAGACGTACGTGCCGTAACGGTCGACGAACGAGCGGAATGCCTCTCCTTCCTCGCTAACGCGGCACAGCACGTCCAGGTCGAAGTAGCGGCACGCGGTCTTCTTGTCCCACTCCCGACTCATCTGGAAAAACCCGTCATAGGCCAGGAACAAAACGGCGAGAGAGCCGGCCGGCCGGTAAGCCGTCAATGGAGCGCGCGGGTTGGGGAAAATAGTAGTACAGGCGGCTCGATCGAGGTTGTGGGTGGGCAACGTTCTGCGAAGACTTGCGGAAAGAAGCAGCAAATGACGAAATTAGGCGACACTGGTTGGCTCGCATGAAGCAGCAGAAACATCCGCACGTATCTACCCAATGCCCGAAGTGTAGAAACATACCCATCAAGGAGCCCTACCTGTGTGACCACTCGCTGTAGCTTGTGTTGCTACATTCCCGATCAAAAACTTAACACCCACGACTGGCTTCTCCGCATGTAGATTCTGCAAAATACCTTTCCGAGGAAAATCTTGAGGACCGCGTGGTGCTCCACGGGCAGGTCTCTCAGGATGCTGTGGAAAAGGTAGACCGCTTTGGAAACGGTCCGCCAGTCGGGCTCGCTCATCTTGGCCCACAGCTTCCGCAGTAAAACCCTGCAGAAATAACGACAACGGTCGTGTTCGTGGTTGCTCTGGCTGCCTTGACGTTATGTGCCTTCCGACCAGAACTAGACGCGATCGCTCTATACAGCGCTCAGCTCTCGCTTGAACCATGGTACCCAGGCATGATCTGCCAAGCACACACAACATGAGCATAAAAACACACCTGTGCTCCGCACTCTTCTTGGTGACGTCATGATCCTTCTTGAAGGTTTTGACAGCATCCACCATGGATAGCACCTGCAAGGTACAACATGGTCAAATTGACACAGTCAGCATGGAATGGTTGGGTGCATTGATGCACAAACAACATCGATGGGATATAAATTCAGTTCAACGCTGACCCTGGTCTACACGTAGAAGGCACACCGGGTTTCGATGTGCTGCACAGCACACAACAGAAGAATCCTTGTGGCACCTGCGCACGGGCCTTCGGGCTTAAGGCACACATCAAGAAACAGCGCGCGGATCCCCAACAAGCCGAGAGACAAGGGGGCTTTAGCCTACAGGGATCCTGCAAAAGAAAAGGGGCTACGTTGACTTTGGAACCCTTCGCTCGTATTTTCCATAGCCAAAAAAGGAAAGCATGGATTTTGACAGGACACCGGTTCTTTGGAGTTTTCCTTCAACGGGTACCAGCACTTCTCCCTCTATCTCAATTTCATCCCTCGCACTCTCCCTTCTTCTGTTTCTCTAAGACCTCTACCATTGCAATGTATCCTGCTTCCTCCCTCTATCTATCCGCACACGCATTTCTGTTTGTCATCTCTCACCAGGGTCTCATCCGGAGGGAGGTCATCTGGCCAGGTCACCTTGAGAAGGGCGCTCTCCCAGCTCCCACTCACGACTAGTTTCACCTGTACCACATGCATAGTACAAGTACAAACGCATCGGAAGCAGCTTGCTTGATACAACATGCAGATACTAAGCCACCTGCACAATTCCAAGTAATGATGCGACGATCGAACGAACAACGTAGCACACCAGACAACATGAAGACCTTTTCGTTTTCGTAGCGCAGTGCAACGCTACTCGACAGCACGCAGTCACGTGTGTCGACCTCGAATCACCGACAAAAAGAAGTGGACCTACATCAAGCACGATCCGATAAACCGCGTACTCCATGAGCCTTGTCCAAGGAAAAGGTTGAAGAGAGTTTCTTTCGTGTACACCATGAGCAAGGACAACGTATGTTGCGATCACCACTTGTGCCACGCACGACGTGTCGTATACGCGCCGCTTGCTCTTGCCTTGCCCTCACGACACTGACAACGGGGGGCGGGCCGCCCGTCAATCTTGACCTCCACCCCGATTCCCGCAAGGAAAATACTACCACATGCCAGCAGAGCAGGAGCACACTCGGTAAGCACCTCCCCCCTCCTATGCATACCCCAAACCTCGGCCTTCTCACACTCACCTCGCGCTTGAGCTTCTGGGAAGTGGAGGCGGCGAGACTCCCGGCTTGTCCCACTGCCTCCACTGCCGTGCCCATCTTCTGCCGCAGGGCCGAGGCAATGGCGGCGCCGCTCACCGCCGGCATCCTCACCGCGAAGCCCCTTGTCGTAGGCGCCGCCGCCCGCCTCCCTCGCTGGTATCGCGACGAGCCCCTGGCTCCGCTCCGCCGCCCGCCGCTGCTGCCGGCGCCGTCGCCGGTCCATGCCGATGGGCGCGGCTGACGTCTCGACGGCGCGCGGCTGTTTCTGCGCTTTGGGGATGCCAGAACACCGTCGTCATCGTAGCTGTCCTCCCAGGGGTCTTCGTTGGCGCCTTCTCTGCTCCAGAAGCCACCATCCTCTTGTTCTCCTTGGGAGTAGTCGTCGTACGACCCGGTATCGTAGACCAGGTCGTCAGAGGACGGCTGGCGCGTCCTCCTGCCGGCGTCGGTACCCACCGCCGGATAGCCGAGCTCGCCTTCGTCGAAGAAATCGTCGTCTTCGTAGTAAGAATCCCATTCGTCGTTGTCACCGCCCTCCTCGCTACTCCCGCCGCCGCTGGACCAGTCCCCGAAGTCGGACGAAGCTCTGCAGATATGCACAGCGGTGTATGAATGGTATCATGCGCATCACGTGTGTGCCGGCTTCAGAGGTGTGGTGGTGGGGAATGTTCGACACAGGATTGCTGCTGCTTACAATCTTGACGCGGCGCAGCCGTCCTGCTTATGGGTCAGTGTTCGGGATGTGCATCACGGCACATCTGATACACCACCCTCCCTCGCTCGGTACTGCTGTCCGTGCCCGCTCCTCTGCTCTGTGCCGCTACAGGTGGATTCGCAGTGTGCTGCGCGAGGGGTGAGAGGATACGCGTCCAGCGATGCTGAAGGAAGCAAACATAAACATAATACCCGACTGCATGCCAATCGCTGGTGGGAAGCCTACTTCCAGTGCACACCGGCCTGCATGTCGCACCTTCTGCGGGCAGCAGGAGCTGGACGGTTCCCTGCAGCCGTTGCCCTGCTTGGCCTGGTGCTACTTCGTGAAGCCGCCGCCTTTCTCGCTGCTGCGCAATCAAGAAGGGACAGTGCCGCCACCAGCAGCAGGATCTTCCATGGGAAGATCAGGGGTCGCATTGTGCAACAGCAGACGTGGATATCACAAGCAGCGCAGCGACTGCTGTGCTGTGTCTGTCTCACCGTGCGTCGGACTTGGGACCCGCGCGTGAAGCCTCCCGTTGTCGACACACACGGTATCCACAGAGTATACACATACCGCGTACCCCCCCCCCACCGTGAGGAAAGCTATTAGTTGCACCGCTTGTTGTGCTACACCGATGTATTCAGGAGCTGTGCTTGGCTGTACCAGTACCAAAGCATCGCAGCTTCAGAGACCAATGGCTTCAAGATCGCGCAAGTGCTCATTCAGCGACAGCAGCGACGCAGCTGAGCCGCGACACCGCCATGGGATGATGATGTCCGAAAGCAACACCGCTACGAGCTGCCGCCGCTGCCTCTTCGATAACGTTGCGCCGCCGGTCCTCCTATCCGCAGCTACCTGGCTCCCCATCCGCGATCTTCTCGCCCTTGGCACGGTAAACCGTAGCTTTCGAGACCTCACCAAGGATGATATGCTGTGGAAGTCGGCTGCGGTGTTCTTGTTCAGGTCGGCTCTGGTGGACGGGCAGAATTCGCTAGTTGAAGGTGTCTCCGTTGGTCTCCACAAGGACGCCCCCGGTACGTGAGTTTTTTTAGTGCCGGCGCGTGAAAGGAAACCTGCAGAGAACGTCAGTTTGGCGCATGAAGCGTGCCAGCGCCGATAGCTTTCGGGAGCGTTGAGTTCTAGCAAGCACAACTGTAGCAGCTTGTTTAGTCACTGTTGGACTGCTGTGGATCCGAACGACAACACAATGTTGCCATCCTTCATTCCTTCAAGTTTCGCGTTCTACGCAACATGTGCAACCCCGGCCCACCCCGCCGTCGCCCCGGTTTCCTCGTTGCAGGCAACCTCACGCTGCAAGATATCTGCCGCTGCATGGTTGGGGCGTGGCCGACACACATCGACCGGCATTGGCGAGCAGACGAGCTCCTGCAAGCTTCGATAGGTGGCGTTCTGCAGCCCCTCCAGGCCGGTGCGGCAGGCGGCGGCGTCAGCGGCAGCGGCGCCGACCCAGAAAACGCTCAACAGGCAGATACAGCCCTGGCAGCAGGGCTCTGCGACGGCGTCGTGTTCAGGGGGGGGCTCGGAGGCGATCGAGCGGTAAGGGCGAACGTGCCGTTCCCTTGGGCCGGGTGCGGACGCACGCGGACCCAACCTCCTTGTGGGGCAGACATGTCTCGCGGAGCCAGGCTAGTCAGGATGGAGCTGACTACGTACGACAGACCCGTGTACCTTCACTACCCGGACGTAGTTCTAGCGCGCGTTAAAGCCGGCGCACCATTTGCGCTGCTTTGGCCTGGGCATGCTGCTGCTGCTGGTGGAGGTGAGGGCGAAGGCGGCAGCGGCGAAGACAGCCGCGGTGGCAATGTCGGGCACGGTGGACTGGTCGACGAGAACGAGAGAGTAAGGCTGAAGGTCGAGAGGCTGCCGAGCTCAGGCCCCGCGCCTTTCTTCCACGCTGGATACACGGCTTATTTCGAGATAACGCTCGGAGACACAATGGCGCCGCTGGAGCAACCCCGGGATGAGGATTTCCATTTAGAGCAATGTGTGGCGATCGGCCTTGCGCATGACAACTTCCCCCTAGAGTGAGTGAGTCGGTGAGGGGCGGGGTTATTTGTTGTGTCAAATCTTTGCGTCGTCGCTGGACGTTCATTGCAGTTTTCCTTTCCTCCTGCTCTCGTGGCCGTGCTTGTACGAGTTCGGTTGGCGGATGCATTTTATCTCAAGAGCGGGGAGGCAGCGGCTGTCTTGGGAAGCGCGACAGAATCGCTGCAAGACCAAAGACGATGTTCACATATTACGCAGGAGCGTTCACCGCGCGCTTGCTCGTGTCCTTCGTCTTGCTCCGCTCTGATGCTGGACGAACCAGAGACAAACAGCCCGGCTGGGACCGAAACAGCTGGGGGCTTCACTCGGACGATGGCTGCTTTCACCATCGCGGTGCTATCGCGCTTCCTGCCACGGCAGATCCGACAACCTTCGGCCCCGGGGACACGGTAGGCTGTGGCCTGCTCTACCCGCGGGTAAGACGATGTACCACAGCCAGAGCGCCAACAAGCCCATACAGCCGAAACTCCGCGCTTCTCCTTCTAGACCGTCGATTTTCCGTTGTCTCCCATGTTCTCCACGCGATCCCTCTCCCTTGTTACACAAGAATTCGCTTGTGCTGGAGAGCGCCCGGGTCTGACATTTTCGTGTTCCTCTGCCCAGGGGCTAGCGCACTACGAGCATTGGCTGTCGGGCCGCGGCGGCGCGTTGCCGACAGCCGGCGAAAACGACAGCGGCGGCAACAACGGGGCGGTCTTCTTCACCAAGAATGGCCGCTACCTTGGAATGGCCTCCCGTCGGGTGAACGTCAAGGTATAACCGTAACCAATAACTTACACCCACTAGGTACTCTTATGCTCAATTCCTAACCTTGTCAGGCGCACCATCAATCGTCGTGTGGCGCAGCGTTCGGCTCTGGGTGTATGTAGCACGATTAGATGGGCTGACCTCCTCTTCGCATCGCTGACTCCGCTCCTGTCTCCGCCATTGCTGCCTTTGCCCGCTCCCACTCCCAACGAACCGACGAAGAGACCGCTCTATCCGTGTGTCGGGCTCGACAGCCACTGCTGCGTGACTGTCAACTTCGGCGTCAAGCCTTTCGCCTTCGACGTACCCGCGTTTGAGGCGCTCTTTACTGGCGCAGCGCTAGGCTCTGCTCCCCCTGTGCGGGAGCGCAGATGTCATGTGAGAGTCGTTATTGTTGCCCCCACCGCACGAAGTTGAAGACGTTTTCGTCCCTGTTCTTCTGAAATGCCAGGAGTTAGATTTGATGGGTCAAAGGTTAAGGTTCTCCACCCTACACCTCGTCAATATTTGCGCTGTTGGGCTCAGACGGCGGTTGCTGATGCGACGCACCCCTGGCTCCCCCCCGTTCCCCATGTCAACTAACTTTTGGTAGGCGACTTCCCTTTGCGAACATCTACAGCTCTGTGCGGTTGCCTTTTCCCTCATTCTTGTGGATGGTTTGTCTGAGGCGTTTTCTGTATGCGGTTGAAGAATACTTCGAAGTATTGTTTTGCTCCGGAAAGCTACGGGGTGAAGAACTATTTAACTGTTGGGTGCGCTTGTACGAACTGATTCACCTCGCAGGTGCAACGGTTGAGAAGAATAATCGTTTTTGTTCGATGCACATGGGTCTGGTAGCCTGTTCATGTTGTTGCTTCGTCTTTTTCCCGTCGAAGCTGGCGTATTCAAGATTTTTTTGCGACAGTAGCGTTGCGACTGACACTCTCATGTGTCTCCGAAGCCTGGACCATTCGGCATCGGAGTGAGTGCTGGCCTGATCGCGGTTCCCTTGTCCGTGAAAAACTGTGATCACGCCCCGGCTTGCGTGCCCCCCATCGCCCACCCCCGCGTGCTCGACAGACGGATGACATAAAGAACGTGTACTGTGGCAGGAACGGCTTCACCAACCCCCGCCTTCTCTGCCCGCACCTGCGGCTGCAGCCCCCTGTGGATGAGGAGGGACAGGATGATGCTCGAGTCCCGAAGACCACGAGGGGGAGTGTTCCCAAGGGAGTCGGGGTCCTGGCGTCGGAAAGCGAACTTCTGCGGCGATCCCTGAAGTCTATAAGATGTGAGGAAACATGGCGCAATATCTCGAGCTGTTTTTTTTGTCGGGAGAACCGACTCGGTGCGATCGACGAGTAAATTTCCCCACCTTAACCAACATTCCACCATTGAACGCAGTTCTGTTTTTTGAGATGTGTTGTACCTGCACGTCCTTCACAAAGTGCCGACGGACGTGTGTTGCGACCATTCGATGCGAAAGCAGTCAAAGTGTGTCCCATTCCGACCGGCGCTGCCGTACGTACCACCATGGTGGCGGGCGTCGTGCACTTCTGAACTCGCCCCACTGGCGGGGCTTGATGGCACCATGGTGTGCCAGTGCCAAGGGCTAAGCAACTCGATCGCCCCCTTGTTGCTCGTGTGTTCGTCGTCTCGTCACTCCTCCCTACTCAACCGCATCGTTGCCTGGCAGCCTCTTCACCCCACGTCAATTTGCTTGCGGCTGAAAGCGACAACAGCGGTAACAGCAGCGACGACTCCTGGCTTATGTCGGAAGAGGAGTATTCAAACATCCATGAGTGGGAAGAGGAGGAGGAGGAGGAGGAGGAGG
>CACKRE030000342.1:154238-166306 GCA_902602495.3 Ectocarpus sp. CCAP 1310/34 | reverse complement strand
TGACGGTTTTAAAGTCGTAATCGCACCGCCGCTAGAGTACGCCAGAGAAGTATGGGAAGGAAATAAGAAGGTAGTGAAAGAACTCGAGGCGGCGCAGATGAAAGCAGCGACAATCATCCTAGGATGCTCCAAGCGCACAAGTAATGCAGCCGTCAGGGCAGAATTGGGGATCCAATCCCTACGGTCGGGAAGAGACGCGAGGAAGCTGACATGGCAGTATCGCATGTGCGGAATGGGAGAGGAGAGGTTGCCGAGAATTGTATGGGAGGCGAAGTGGGCAAACAAAAAGAGGGGTAGACAACCCACGGAATGGGTCAAGGTTGTAGAGGACGTATGGAAGGTGCTCGACATCGACGAAGATGAAACGCTGGAAACGGAGGGTCTGCAGGGGTTCAAGGAGAAGATATCTGTTGCTTGTGCCGAGAGAGAAGAACAGAATCTGAGGAAAGAATCCAAGGATAAGGAGGGTCTAGAAGTGTACGGAATGTTGAAGGAAGGAGTAGGGTTCAAGGACTACCTACATGGACCAATGGATGCAGGAACAAAGCTTGAGGTCAAATTCAGGACCGGGGACATATGCCTTCGAGAACGTCGACGAAGACATAGGAAGATAGACGACGAAGACGAGTTCAAATGTGATTGCGGCTTCGAATGCCAAGACCGTGTTCATGTAGTCGCGGAGTGTCCGTTGTACAAGGAGAGGGAAGTGTACGTGACTGAGCTGTGAAAAACAGGTAGGACGTACAGGGAGATGTTTGAGGCATGGAATAGAGAAGAAGGACGGTAGCTGTACTGGGGCATAGGAGGTGGGTTGAAAAGGCGGGAAGGGATATCGTTAGGATGGACCGACTGGGGAAGACATTTTTGAGCCACCTTTGGCAAAGTAGAAAGGAACGATTGGCCATCGGTGATCGGTCCTGTGGTAACTATGCTTCGTCCTCTCGAGGACGCGTGGTCTAACCGCTAAGGCATGCAAAACGTAAGAGTACGCCCCCCCCCCGCCCCCCCCCCCCCCCCCCTGCCAACATAAAAAATGACGCAAATCCGACGGGCCGAAAACGACAAAGGGTGCACTGAACTTCAGCGAGCACCGAAGATGAAGTATCGTTGGGATATCACCAATACAGAGGCGCCTCGAGTCTTCTTGACATACATGCAAAGGGATTCGAGTTGGAACAGCAACGTCACTGCTTCAAGCCAAAATACACAACGCTGCGGTGGCCCGTCAAATCGCACCATGAACCAGACCAATACCTTGAATTCAGGAGGATTGGTTGTGGTGGGATAGGCGTCATTTCAGGGTGAGGGGGGGGAGGGGCAAGGGGCTTGAAAAGAAAGGGCCGCCCAAACTGCATGCCTGCAAGCATGACTCCCGCGTTTTCTGATCATTCATTACACGTCACGTACCCACGCGCAAACGAGTGTTCCACAGAACCTCCCGCACCGGATCGACGCCCACCCTCAACTGGTGTCATGACGGGATGTGTCGTCATGCCCATTGCGCAACTTGCGGCACATCAACAAGAAAACGCAGAGACAGACGACGTCTCTCTCTTACCTCAATGCCCTGGTTGCGAAGGTTGTCCACGAAGTTGGATCCCTTGGCGACCGAGTGGTCGGGCTTGATCATGAGCAGCTTGGGCAGCTTCCAGGCCTCGTTCACGATGTTGCTGAGCTCGAACACCTTCTCTCCGTCCTCCATGACGCGGCGGAACCGCTTGTACTTGGGGGTGATGAACACGTGCGCGTTGAACTTGTTGATCCAGAAGGCCGTGTAGCTGTCGCACATCTCCCCCCAGGTCACCATGCGCAGCAGGCACTTGCCATCCGGAAGCGGCTCCACCTTGGAGGCGTAGTACTGCACAGCGCGGACGTATTCCGTCTCGTCCAGCGGCACCTCGGTCTGGTAGCGGCTTCCCCCCGGCCTGTCCGGGTGCAGAGCGCTCTTGGAGATGAGGATCTTGCGCGGTCGGTCGATGATGTCGAGGGCCACGAACTCGCGGGTCTGGGTCGGGTACGCCCACTCGACGCGGTTCGTCATGAGCTCGTAGTCCTTCATGTTCTCGTACTGCGGCTGCGTTACCCACTCGTGGCGGTCCACGTTGCGGTGGTTCTCGAGGTACTCGTCGATCGACTGGAAGCCCTCGCGGGAGACCTGGCACAGCATAGCAACAGCAGAATTGTGTTTGTAGCGTCGTGGATTACAGGGGATTTGTGTGTGGACAGCTGCAGCGAGCGAGGATGGCGAGTGGAGGACGGTCAGGGCAATAGACCTGTTGTACACAGCAATTGTTGTGTCCACGTCATGTGGGGGGTTGTGTGAAATCTAGTGAGCTAGGATGGTGTACGGAGGACGGCGAGGGCAAGCGGTCCAGTCACAATACGACATGTGTGTGTCTTGCCGAGCAGCGCTTGTGGCGGACGGTCGTCAAGCAAATGAAGGCCCTCTGTACGCAAGTGTCACAGCCGGCGCCTGCACGATCGTTGCAGTAGAACAAAGCCGGTTCACTTGCACTACAGGTCGGAGCTTCATACCGTGCAGAAAACTAAAGCTCCACCCACCACGTCATTCCCCGTACTCGCAAAGGCACTTCAAGATCCGGAGTATGCACATTTTTGATAAAACAGAGGGAACACCCGAGAGAAATCGATCGCTCGACAGGCGCAGAATCGAGGCTCAGTTGCCTGATTCCGCAGATGGACGTTTACGCCATTTCCCCCGCTACAGCACTAGGACGGTGCAAGTTTTCCTCCAACTGGTTCCAAACGAAATTTCGGCCATGTAGCTACAACTTGCCAGCTTCACTGCTGTCCTGTGGCCAAATGGGGCGCAGTTAATGATTGTGGGTGATAGCCTCACGGTATCCTACTATACACTATACCCTTGTAGAATACCCTGGCCTGACGACGAGAACCTCCCAACTCCTGATGTGTTATTTCTGCCTCTACGTCCGCTTGCCGTATTGTTGGGAAGAAAGAGCAGGCATCCTTAACGCTTGAGGTTCGAAGGGCTCGCCAGAGATGCAGACGGTTTCCTTGATATCAAAGTGCACCAGCCCGTCCGGTAGCATTTCTTCATTGCTTAGCTTACGTGCACACCGACACAGAGCACCGCCAATCAACAGATACATAAGAACACTCACGGCTACGGCTTTGCAGAGCAACCGACAAACAATTTCGGCGAGTTCAGGTTGACCCAGCATATCAAGGTTGGAGTGGAGCTCGTTCAGTAAGAACAAATTGTTGTCTCGGACGGCTTGAGAGACATGGCAAATAATCTGACGAACCGTGCGTTCTCACCCGGTGAAAATGAGCGATGCACCGGCCTTTCATACTTCATGATTCGATTCATATTTTCCTCGGCCCGCATGGGTCCAGCTTGGCTAGTACTGTTGTACTGTCTGGGCATCCACCGACTGCTGCAAGCGTAAGATCAACAACAATGAAAGCGGGTGGTGACAGCTTCTCCGCATTCGTCAACTTCGAGGCGGGTAGAGGACGCGAGACCAATGTAGAGGCCAAAACGCGAGCAACACTTCGGACCTCGCGAACAACCTCCTTTACCTACATGTTGGACACAGGAACCATGTGGCAAATAGGATGCAGCAGTAGGAAACCGGACCATGTATCTACTGTGGACATGAACCATTTTACATCTTGTATTTGAATTCGATCTTCCTCATAAGCCTTAACCCATGGTAAATTGGTATTATTGGAAAGGAAGGTGGGTGTGTCGGCTCGTCGAGGGGGCGGAAAATCTTTCTGACATCCCGATGCGGTTAAGGTAGAATACCAATATTCAGTAATGTCCCTATATATGAATAGGGCTGTTGAAAAGGTCCATCAGCACACCAGCGGGGGGCCGAGTTGTGTGCTTGAGCATGCGCGCGCGCAAGATAACTCGAGGTGAGCGAGAGAAATGCACCGCCTGCTGTGCCTGTCGTCTCAAACACACACCAGCTGACAGGAACACACTCTGGTACATAGGAGTGGCGGGGGGATGCAAGGATGCACCGCCTCTCGACAAGGGCGTGCGCCACAATGTATGATTATTTACAGGAGCAAAACAACCCGATACAAGTGTTTGCAAAAACACAAAGACAACACACCACGATGCCCCAGGTAAATAGTACAGCTGACCTTGTACCGTACGCCCCATCGGCGCCCTCTGGCTGCAAATACTACATGGACTATTCCCCCCATGATTGTTTCTCCCGAAAAACATGATTTGCTGCTGCGCGTGCATGTGCTCTCCTCCTCTTACCTGGAAGTTGTAGAAGTCGTCGGCGTCCGCGTTGATCGCTCCCAGCCCCCTGACCACCCGCACCCCGGACTTGAGGTACGGACCGGCCACGTCCTTGGTCTCCACGAAGATGCCGTCCTCTTCCAGCACCTTGGTCCAGCCCTCGTCTGAAGCGAAGAGGCGCTCGGCCTCGAGGATGCACTTGTCCGCGAGCGCGCTCGCGGTAGCGTCGTCCTTGACCATCTCCTCCCCGATGAGGTGCTCGCTCGTAGGGGTCGAGAGGGGCTGGTTAGCGTACGACTCCGGTGGGGTAACGTACTTGCGGATCCGCTCCTGCTCCAGGCGCTCCATCTTTCGCTGCATCTCCTTGGTCATGGGCTTGCTGTTGGGAGGAGCGGCGGCCACCATGCTGGGGGCGGCCGAAGAGGCCGTCCTTGTCTGCTGTGGTCGCACCGAAGCTCCGGCGAATCCGTTCAGGCTGAAGGCGTCGACATGGAGGTGCTGCGCGAGGACAAGCAGCGCAGCGGCCGAGATGCGTCCTGGAGCCATGATGTTGTACTTGGTCACTTCTCCTCCTCTGCTTGGCTAGAGCAGCAGCAGTGTTTTGGTCGGAGCTTTATGCGGTGCAAGTGGGGGAGGTGACGTGGACTTGATTGAACCCTTGGATATCCGAAAAAATGCACAGCAGCAGTACACCTGCCCCTTGGTATCGGGGCATTTGACAACACCGGAGCCCCTTTCGGAGCGAGCCAACGAGTGACCATACATAGCTTGCTACTCCTGTAGCCGCACAGCACCGCAGCGGTGTGCCAGCACCGTTGTCCACGTCGTACAGTTGTTCATTGGCTGACTGCTGTACATAAGATGGCCCGGAGGTCTCGATCCTGGAGTGTCTCTTCCCGGGAACGACCCACCATGGTGCTGTGTGCTGCCCGGTGTGTAGGACTTTTCATGATCTCATGCACGAAACTCTCCGCTCCTTTCGTTCAAGTACAACCTGCCCGCGGCAGCAGTCCTCTCTCATGTGGTACATGTAAGACAACAACACCGACAGGCTCGCTGGGGGGAGGGCTAGGTTTTGATGGCCGTGGTTCGACAAGCGGTGTGAGGCAGCGACATCGTATCGAGATGACGCTGCAGGTGCAGGAGGGGTCAAGCGCAGCGGCAGCAGACGCTCTTGCAGCTAGGAGCGCTGCCGCTAGCGCGGTGGCGAAGCCGTTCGTGAGCCGAAAGCTCGGCAGCTTCGAGAAGATGCTCACGAAAACGCGGGACGGTGCTGGCCCTGCTGAGGACGGCGTTCGGACTCTAACTACGCCGCACGTGTGGGTGAGCATTTGATAATGTGGTGCGCACTGGAGGGTAGGAAGAGGAGAGTCAGCCGGTCACGATACCCCCTTGTGTGCATCTTTACACCAACAGCATATGCCCACGCTGTTGGTGCTCGATCGAACCCTGGCAGTGAGTAGGCGGGAGCCCAATCTAAGTGCACACCTCGTTGACCTGCTGTTGGCAGTTCACGGCCGTGCGGCTTGTTGAAAAACAGACCTTCTGTACACATACTGCTGTTTTTGTTTCAAAAGCACGCCGACGAATGTCGTCGGAGTGCTAGTAGTCCCAAGCTTGCTTCTTTTTTCCTTCTTGAGTGTTTGCCGGACACACCGTATTCGTCAACGAAGGAAAACAACAACACGGGTCCCACTTGACAAAATAGCGTAGAGTCACGCGGCAGGGAGGGGCGGGGCCCCGCCGGCAGCAACTGACGCAAACCGGAAGATTTTGTACTCGAGCTAGTGCGTTTTTTTTTTTTTTGTCTTCACTCAATTCAGCGCTCACGGCACTTGTGCCGTTTACTCCAACCCGTGGTCACACAGAAGAGCCCCTCTCTACCCTCCCCTCCTGCGGTACTTTGCCTTCGATTTTTAATGCGAGAAGAGTTCAGCACTTTCTTCCCTCTGTGTACACCCGAACTATTGTATAATAGCGCTATCCACTAGGCCAGGAGCAGAAGCGAGAGGAAAACTCACCTTGCAAGATAAGCTCGGTTACGCCGGGATTCGAACCCCTGACCTGACCTCTAGAATGTAACGGGGATTTACCAACTAGACCACCGAGGCGACCGGTCTAGTATGCATGCACACCGTAGTACATTGAGCCAACAAAGTGCAACCCGAAGAAGCTACCCCAAAATAACACCAACCCTAACCGTAAGTCGTCCCCTAGATTAGACGCTTGAAAACTACAGCATGTTCGGCCTGAGGGTCTGATACACATACATGTCGCCCGAGTGCTCCCGAAAAGAACAGCCGCGACCGGCCCTGAACGGAGATAGAGGGCACTTCTCAGAATACCCATCCATTCGTGTGGCCCGACATAGTGGCATAACAATCTCTTGTCACAATCTCGACATGCCATGTTGTCTATTTACGTACGTCTATCAACCCAATATGATATATCGAACAGAGTAGTCTAATGGCACTGCCCTGAATAGTGACATAGTCTCCTCTTGCCCCTACATACCACAATAATATCGGACCGCCTATTTGTATGCTGTATGCACTTTTAGTGGTGAGGGACTCAATGCTTTCATCCATCTCCTCGCTAATGTTGTTGTTGTTGTTTTTCTCCCATCATTGGACTCTGTCTTCTGCCCCTCTGGCCCCTATCCTCCACTTCTACCAGCTAGACGACCCAATCGGGGTCACATAGGAGGGGGGGGTTGGACCCCCTCCTGCGGTTCCTGCCTGAGATATTTTTATCGCGAGAAGGGTACAGCAATCCTTTCCCTCGCGACTTAAGTCGATCAAGTTTACTAACAACGAGCTTTGCAGCGCATCGTTTCCAACGGAGACCAGGATGTAATAAGCGAGAAAATACTCACTCTGTCGGGACTCGAACCCATGACCTGGCCCTTAGCAGGTTGCGAGGCTACCCACTAGACCACCGGGGCGACCGGTGTGCTCGCTGATGATCTGTCCAGTACACTATTTTTGTTTTTTTTGTTTTCTCGCGGCGTCGTATGTGCCGGATTTTGAGACCACGGGCTCCCCATTTTTTGTGGACTATAGAGCTTCTCCCTTATAGAGCTTCTCCCTTCTTCCCCTCGCTCCTCGACAAGCTTTTGCTTAGACATGGGTTGTAGTGAAGGGGGGGGTCTTTCTGGCGAGCAGGGCTAGACTCACCCTCAAGGGATGACCGAAACCTTCTTGCTGCTGCGCATATCCGCCGCGAGGCATGCGCGTGGTGGTGTAGTTGGGTCGGCACTGATGGGGTCAGGCGAAAAAATGTAGATGCGCGGGCCTCTGGCCGTCGGCGTAGGCAGCGATGCCCATCTCATTTTTTGTGCGCGGAGGCAGACACCGTCAGAAGGTGGACGGGAACTATGTACACGGCCCTAGGTTGGCTAGAGGGCGCTGCATTGCCTCAGTAACCTGGCTTCGCCATCAAAGGAGGAGGGAGCAGGTGGCGACGAGCTGAACTGGGCTGGTTGACCCCTTCGGCGCGAGAATTTTTATTTTTCAGACCAAGAACCTTGAGTGCAAGGAGGGAGAAAGCGAGGAACCGACTGGGAAGGACAGCAACGAGAGCGTGTACGGACGGAGCAGGTCGAGTGGCGTTATGCTCGGGCTGACTACAGCGGCGCCGGACGGAGCAGCGGCACCGGAGCATGCGGGCGACATCGACCCGTGGCGCACGGACAAACATTTATATCTGATCTGTGTTTTTAATTTTTCTCGTTTTTTTCCTGACTTTCCGTGTTGGTTTTGTGTGATGCCATCGTCACCGGTTTTGTAGAGAGACCCGTCAGAGATGGCGTGGCTAACCCGGGTGCCTTGGTTATGTGCCTGATCGTGGAAGACCCCTTCAATGTGGAACGATTCTTAGCTATTGTCGATATTTTCACTGCGTGCCTAACACAGACGATCGGGAGAGGTTCGGGTGATTGTCCATTGCAATCATGGCTTTGGTTGGTTGTTCTTTTTCACTGTACGTCCGCAGACACATTCTGACAGCACTTCAGACAGCAGCTTTGTGCCCCGCCAGCTTCTTGTTCCATGCCTACCATGGTGTTTTTGTACAGACAGCACTTCAGACAGCAAGTATGCTGTAGTCGGCAATCATTCGTTTTGGTACAGAGTGGGACAGGTAGGGGGTGATGTTGCTGTAGTCGAACGGTGAGACGGACGTGTAGTTCAGTTTTGGGCACGCGTACGGTGCTGCAGGGATTATATATAGGTGTAGTAGTACCTCTTCGGGCTCTTGGATACCTTTTTCTTGCGACGTGTGCGTGTTCTTTAGATCCTCAGATGGCTCTAGCACTTTCGTGACCACGGGCCGAGAGTCTTTGCTAGATTTTGGCATTAAGCAACTGGCATACGGTTTAATGTGAAGTCAACAACAACAACAAGAGCTAATGTGAGAAACAACAACAACAACTATCACACCTGAATGAAAGAGACCACCAGAACGCGGACCGGTGATTTAGTCGTTCTCACTCGGCAGAACAAACCTCGCCCGGGCGAATTTGCATGTTGTTGTCACAACATACATCGACCCACATCATGAATGACGTACAACGCATTCTCATGCGTACTACATTCTGCTTGCCGTCGGAGGTGCGCAACGCTACGCGAGCAAGGCGTTTTAACAGTAGGAGGCGAAACATAGTGACAAACACAACAAACAGAACATGACCAGACAGAAGTTCCCAATTTTGCACGCAGTCAACATGCACTGCTTGCTAGCGGCGGACCGTCCATGTTGTTAGTCTTTGTCTCGAACTGCTGTTGTGTTCATGGATGACGACACAGACAAGAAGAAAGAGACGCGGATCGTTACCTACACGCGAGCAACTCGCTGCCTCCGCGAGCAACGCGCGCAACCTACAGAGACGATTACCTTACGAGCTTCGCAGCACATTTCAAGCATCACTCAGCAAGAAATAAATTACATACAAACGCAGAACATCAAAAAAGGAAGATTGTGACGCGCATTGTGGCGCGCAGCACACAGGACCCTCTTTCTCTGTTGAACCGGCCGTTCTCATGGCGAATCAACATGCAAGGAATACCGTATATGACACGAGATAACACACCCCCTTGACCGATTTTCGAAGCTCGATTTCTCAACTGCTGGAGCGGTCACAGCGCCGAAAACGGCGGCGTTGAAACCGTCTCGGCGAGAGCTCTTCGAAAATGTTTCATTTCGTTTATGCATCCTCTTCGTCGTGGAGTAATCGAGCTTTGAATATTGGTCCAGGGAGTGTGTTATCTTGTGTAATATACGGTAGTCAAGGCCGACTCGTGTCGGCCACAGGAGGTGGAAGCTGCTCAAACTCGGGGAGGGGTCATGCGTGGCGATTCCCTTCTGAATCATACTTGAGGCGCCAGGAGAGTTACACTGTAGGTCGGGCAACGGAAGGGGTGGGCTATGCGAGTGAACATGACAGGTGACAGAAAAAGTGAATTTAGGTCGATAGAGACTCAAGCTCTAGAGACCCAAGCGTCTGACATGATGTCCGTAGTAGGTGGTTCGAACAGAGGAGATGGAGAGCAGAGGGAGTGTGCAGCGGGGGGCGTGTGGCGGGACCCTGGGTGCGGGGAGCGGCAGATAACCCGCAACAGCTGGGGGATACGATGCGGGGCGCCCCGACCGAAAAAAAAAAGTGATGCTCTGTCCAGTACGCACTGCACTACCACACCAGATCACTAGAACGCGCACCGGTACATTAGTCCTCTCACTCGGCAGAACAAAAACTGCAAAGAACGCCCGTGGGCGAACTCACAACTATTGTTTTGTCAACAAAAAAAGAAACTTGACCAGACAGACTGAAACGATTTTCTTTGTACCTTAATATGCGTGCCGTCCGTGTGACACAAATAGATGCGCACTGCTGTCATATACGACAGGTGAGCGGAGGACCACAAACGTTACGGCAAAAATCCGCAACGGCCGGGGGATACGATGCGGGTCCTCTGTCCACTACACACCACCTCACCAGACCACCAGAGCGCGGACCGGTAGTTTAGTCCTTCCCACTCGGCAGAAACGTCATGATTGGAAATCGACGTACAACCCACATCATGCTTGCCGTTGGAGATGCGCAATGCTACGCGAGCAAGGCTTTAACGGTAGGAGGCGGAAGCCCCTGACAACAAGAAAATAATCTTGACCAGACAGACTAAAACGAGTTAGTTTACAATTGAATATGCCTGCCGTCCGTGCTACGTAAATAGATACGCACCGTATCCGACAGGTGAGCGGGGGACCCCAACAAACAAGCATGAACAAACAAAAAAAAAAGTGCACAACTAAGAGCGAGGCCAAGAGAGCGAGCCCGACCGGACAGGCTTTTGAAAAGGAGCGGAAGATGGCACAGAAAAACCACCCTGCTCGCCGCTCTGGATCCTCGAAAGTTGTCTATATGCACTGCAGCAATCATAATCATGGTCATGCCCGTTCTCTGTTAGCCTCTTCACTGACAGCACACCAACGACAGTAAAATCGCGGTCGGTTGGCGTTATCGGGGGAACCCACCGACGGGCGAAAGGCGAGAAAGACAAAGCGTTGACTTTCTCTCCTCGAGAACAAACCAATCATTTACAAGGCTACATGCACTCTCCAGAACACACCACTCTCGTCCCGTCCCTCTGACCCGCAGGAACTCAGCGTAACGAACGGCGATATCGGATATACACATTGATGATACCGAGCAAGAAACATATCTACTGCTGTAGGCTCGGCGTTCTTACAGTATTGAGGCTATCGATTCTCTTTCTTGTTTGACTACAACCAGGAGCCAACAAAACAAAGAAGTCAGTCATGTTCTGAAATCTTGTTATGACCACAGGACCAACTTGCAGCTGTATGTACAGTAAGTTCGTGTTTGGTGCGCACCGTTACACGAGCTCTTTCGCTGCCATCGACCTTTATCGCCTTTTCGCTCAAGTTACGTACTCGCAGCATGATGCCAGAGTTACGTGCGCGGCAACACCATGCATGCATAGCTGTTTGTCTCTAACACTGCCACTGTGTAGCATGCGGACCATGTGTTGCTGCTTGTCTCTTCCACTGCGACCCGCTGATAGCGACAGAAAGTAGGCGACGGGCAGCCTACGCCACGCGCATCCTACGCCACGCGCATCCTACGACACCAGCGCCACCAGCGACGCCACCGAAACGATAGCATCTACAACAGCAGCAGCATGTGTACCAAACGGTCATTAGTCTAAACAGCAACGAAATTCAAATTTCCGGGAAAGATAAAAAAAGGGATTGCGGCACGCAGCATGTATGTAGGACCCTATGTGTCTGTTCAACCGGCCGTTCCCGTGTCGAAACACGCAAGGAACAGTCAAGGCCGAGTAGTGTCGGCCACAGGAGGCGGAAGATGCTCAAACTCGGGGAGGGGTCATCCTTTGCGATTCCCTACCGTACCATGCTTCACGCGCCACGTGATTCTCACTGTGACTCGAGATCAGAATTTGAGACCGGGTCGGGCAAGGGGTGGGCCATGCGAATAATAATGACACGGACAGGAAAACTGAATTTAGATCGATAGAGACCCAAGCTCTACCGAGCTTTACCGAGCTTGGGAATTGATACACGGCGAAGTAGCTCCTGTGGCGATTGTGCCGCACCGAGTCTTTCGGAGCACGGCTGTAGATACCGTGCGCTGTTTCGCGTTTCTCGTGCACTTGTTGCTCAATGACTAAATACTCGCACTCGCCACCGCAGCCCACGACAGCGTAATTACCCACGATCCTCTACCTTTTGGTTGTCCGCTTCCCGCCAAATGCTTTCACTGGGGGGGGGGGGGGGGGGGGGG